>QANZ01048027.1:27677-96870 GCA_003254925.1 Chamaecrista fasciculata
TTCTTTTTTTTTTTTTTTGAAGAAATTTGATACTTCTATTCTCTCGTGTATTTGATGCTGAAAATATAGGTAGTACTTATTTATTTGCCAATTCTTGGACCCCATTACTTTTAACTTTTGTCATGGGACTATGGGGCCGTTGGATGTCCTAATCCAAAGACGTTGGCCTTATTCGATTTACTTTTCAAACTTGTTTTCTAAAAATACTTTTTGATCATTGAAAGAAAAATGTGCTTGAAGAGTTTGAGTAACAAATTCAAATTGATTTTATCAAATGAAATTAAATCCTATCAAGGTAAAAGTAGATTAAACTGAATAATGAATCATTAAATTAGTTAAAAATATATTAAAATGGGTAAATTACACTTTGGTACCCTGTGGTTTGACCCTATTTCACTTTGGTACCCTGTGGTTTGAAACTTGACACTTTGGTACCCTGTGGTATTCTCCATTAACACTTTGGTACCCTTTGGAGCTATTTTGTAATTTTAACCATAACAAATTTTGCAAAAATTACATATTGACCCCAAAAAATTTTCAAAAAATTACAAATAGGTCCTTGGATACATATTATAAAGGGACTAAAATGAAAAATTTAAAATTTTTTTGGGGTCAATATGTAATTTTTGTAAAATTTATTATGGTTAAAATTACAAAATATCTCCAAAGGGTACCAAAGTGTTAATGGAGAATACCACAGGGTACCAAAGTGCCAAGTTTCAAACCACAGGGTACCAAAGTGAAATAGGGTCAAACCACAGGGTACCAAAGTGTAATTTACCCTATTAAAATTGAATAGTTTGATTCAAATATTCAATTAACAAATTAAATATATTGTTAATCTTTTTTCAATGAAAATACATTGTTAATTTATACTCAAATCTGGTGCAAACAAAATGTTTTTCCTCTTTCCCTTTATTCTTTAAATAATTCACCGGATTAGTTATTAATTTATTAGGTTGTATCAATATCTTACAAAGATTTTTCACTTCCATTGATTACTTATTTTCATTGTCATTCTCTATGGATTTTTTTTTAGCTTTCAGAGTTTAATTCTTAATGATGATTTTGACTCACTCTTATTGAAATGTGGAAAAACTTAGATAAAGTTTCTTATATCTTTGTTATAAAGTTTCTCCAATCAGAAATTTGATTTACACTTTCCCTCTTCTATGATTGGTCATGCAAAAATGTGTGTTTAATATTCTCTCTCTACTATGATTGGTCATGTACAAAATTTTTGTCACGTATCAAAAGTTGATTGGAGTACCTTATAACAAAAATATAAAGAATCTTACATAAGTTTTGTCCATGTCTTATTTGTCTTTCTTTTTGTCTTTCCATTGGTTTGATTTAATTTGATTTTTCAAATTCTTTTTTAAATGTTTAATTAAATATCATTCCATTTTTATAAGCTTTGTTATAATTTTCACTTCAATTTTTTTTGAACCAAACAAATGAACAATCTACGAATGAATTGTGAGACCTTAAACTTATAAAATATCAAACAACTTCCATTAGTTTTATGGGCCAAAAAGGTCTACCTATGAGGCCCCCAGCCCCAGCCCCCAAACAATATCCATTCTTTCTGAAGCCCATGTGATATATTCGCCATATACAACATTTTTATATTATTGACGAAAAAAGAGAAAAAAAAAAAAGACATGGTTAAATATTGAGAACTATGAAATATTCGTATTACAGTTTAATTTTTTGGAATGGGAAAGTGATATAATTTTATTCAATGACAACAAGCTACAATTTATTTAATAAAATTAAGTTCTATAGCAACTTCATTGACTAAAATTGAATTTAATTTACACATTATTTTTTTTTGTTGTTTAAGATATTCCTAATCCATAGATCAAAGACTAATTCGAATTCCAACATTTAGTTAAGCGACCTAAGCTAATTACTAAATCAATCAAATTAAATTTGATTTACGGATTATTTTGATCTAATATAAGAAATATGATTGAATTATATAATTTTTTTTTTACAGTTACATTTACTCAGTTATTAAATTTGATTTTTATTTTTATTTATTCAAAAGAAGTTAAAAATTGAAATGCATTTTATTTATGTTAAAAATGAAAATGAATTATGTGAATTTACATGATTACTCCCCCAAGTGAACGATGATGAGCACGAAACTGACTGAAGTATTGAAAGTATCTTTAACTCACTTCATTCTCCTTCTCTCTCTCTTACATGCTTACATGTTCAAAATCTCCTTACATTTTACAGAATCCACCATGTTGTGAAATGTGCATCTTCTATAATCTATCTCAACCCCCAAAATGACCAACCTACCCTCGCATACCTCACCCCCATCATCCTAATTCTCCCTCTCTCCCGTGTCCTTTTTCGTCCATCCAAATCCACCCTCCCCTTTCTCTCTCTCTCACTCACACCCTAACAAATACAGAGCTTGTCTTCTCAAATCAAACCCTTTTCTCTCTCTCTCTCTCTGGTTCGTGAAAATGGACAATAGTAGCAGCAGAGCCGAAGCCGAACGGTGGCTCTACACCGCCAATAAGCTCCTCAGCGCACGTGATCTCCACGGCGCTCGTTCGTTCGCCGTCCGTGCTCGCGAATCCGATCCCACATTCGACGCCTCCGAGCTCCTCCTCGCCGTCATCGACACCCTCCTCGCCGGCGAAAATCGCATCAATAATCTCCAAGACTGGTACGGTATCCTCCAAATCCTCCCTTACACTCACAGCATCGAGTACATCGCTTCTCAGTATCGCCGTCTCGCTCTCCTCCTCGACCCTAATCGCAACCCCTTCGCTTTCTCTTCCCATGCCTTCACTCTCGTTCACGACGCCTGGTCCGTCCTCTCCAATCAAGCGAAAAAAGCTATGTACGACAACGAACTCCGATTAGTCACCGCTCCTCCTCCGCCTCCTCCACCGCCTCCTCCGGCTCCGATTCCGCCGCCGAATCCACCGCCGGTTCAGATTCCGGCGAGGAAGAGCACTAGGTCGAAGGATGCGAGGGTGATTGTTGAGGACGAAAGACAAAACCACAACCAGAACCAGAACCAGAACCAGAGTCAGAACATTGTGACGCCGGAGCCGGTGAGGCAGGCTCGGACAGCTACTGAACCGGCTAGGGTTTCATCGGAGAATTCTTCGGAAACTGGTGGTTCGAGTTTCTGGACGGCGTGTCCGTATTGTTACGTGATGTATGAATATCCGAAGACTTATGAGGATTGTACCCTAAGGTGTCAGAGCTGTAGAAGGGGGTTTCATGCGATGAAGGTGAGGGCGCCGCCGGTGGCGGCAAAAGATTCGTATTATTGCTGTTGGGGGTTTTTTCCGTTAGGGTTTTCGGGGAATTTTAAGGATATAAGTGGGACTGATTCCAAGTGGAATCCGTTTTCTGCAATGTTTGCATGTCCTTTGAAAGCAAATAAAGAGAGATCTAACCCTACTAGTAAAGGACCTTGGGTTTTCTACGATGATGAAGCTGCTGCTGCATTTGTTGAACTTTCTGATCCGAGTGATGATGATTCTGATGATGATGATTGGAGGGGAGGAAGAGGAAGAGGTTATGTTAAGAAGGGAAGGAAAAGGGCAAAGAATGCCAAAGGGAAAACCTCTGCTACTGCTACTGCTACTACTGCTAGTGGTAATGCAAGAAGAGGAACTAGTGAAAGAGGTAGTAGGAGGGGGAGTCAGAGTGGTTCAGGGCATGCCAATTTAGAGAATGGCGCGGTTGCGGATGATGACGGCGGCGCTGCTGTGCCGAATACGGCAAGAGCAGAGTCGAGTAAGAAAGCTACCTCGAATAGCTCGAGAAGGAGAGGTGCTGGAAACCTGGGGAAATTGGATTTGAATGTGGAGTTCAGTAACGAGGTGGAAGAACCTGCACCGGGGATCAAAGAAGGGAATGTGGCTGGAAATCCTGAGGAGAATATTGAAGGGATTGCATTTTTTGAGGGTCTTGATGAGTTCCTAAGTAGCTTACCCATTCTCAATGTTGTGGCGGATGATAAGGTTAAGGGTCATTAGTTTTAAATGTGCCGATTTTCTTTTTGTTGTAGATTTGTTGTCTGTAGTTGTATGCATGCTTGTACTTGTGGCCGTAGGAGCTACTGTGAATCATCTTATGGTTAGTCTTATAATAATTTTCGGCAGTATGTCCATACTTCATCCTGAAATATTTCATGGGGGATTGCCTTTTTTTGATGTACATTGCAATATTGAGGAATGGGGAAGGATATATCAACTTGAAGTTTTATTCAGTGAGGCACTCACAATACTAAACCATGACAGCTTGGTTTGGAGATAGAGGGTAAGTGGGTAACTTCATTGTCCTTTCCATTACAGGTCATTGATTTATGTGTCTATTAGCCTGTTGAAAATTGCCATTTTCCCTCTTGAAATCATCGTCATGCAGTTTCAAAAGCTGAAAGCTTCCATTTCTTTTTTGCTAACCGAATTTAACTTTTGGAGAAGGGCTTTTTAAGTTTTACAATTTGTATCTACTTGCAGTTTGAATCAGTAACAGACACTTCTCCTTTTGCTGTCTCGACACATATAGCATTCTCTGTTATTGCACAAACCATTTTTTAGTGGTATTGTTGGCTGCAGTGTTTGAACTGATTGTTTCTTTTGTTGGGAGTGGTTATGCTTTCTTGCTGTTCTGTGAGGAGAGAGGTTCTTCACCCATAAAAGTACTATAACATGTCTAATGGTTATCTTTGGTCAATGAGTTTTGCATGTTATGAAACTGAGAAGCTTAAAAGAAGCTGCTGTTCTGCCCTGAAGAATTTTCTTGGTTTATTGGCCGAGCTCTTCCTTGTACTAAATGTCTTGCCTATACCTCCTTGCATGTTCATTCTTTATAATCATTTTAAGTTTTCAACTCTTCCTTTTAGGCTTAAATATAGTTATTGTTGCTTAGAAAGAAATGATATAGTCTAATAGGTTCCTTTTAGCCTGTTTGGTCTATAGCACTGAGTTACTCACGTTGTTTCACAATGTTTTTAGTCAAAGAGAGAAGCATGGTCTTTCATTTCGTATGTGAATTTATGCTAGACATTTCTAACCTTGCATTTTCAAATGGCAGGTAGTCCTTCCTCTGCTTTTTCTCTCATTCCCTTTGAAAAATAGTTTGTTTACTCGTTGATCAATGATACTGGTTTCATAACCCATTGGCTTACATTTGATTATATGGTAATGATTGTTGAAGCTTACATTTTATTTTCATTTGGCATGTCTTGGGTGCTTCAGTCATGTGCCAAGTCTTCTTACATTAACTAGACTGAATATACCATTTCACTCGATGTGAGATTTAAGCATTTCATACTACCCAAGTCTCTGTCATGTACTTTCTTCAGCATTGCAGTCATATGAAGGGGTCTATCATGACACTTGAAACTAATCCTAAATGTAGATAATAACAGGTGTTAAGGAAAATATGGCCGTTCTTGTATAATCGTCTCTGATAACCCGTTGCTGTTTGACTCCTTCAGTTGGATGCAGATTATATCGTTTACAGATATCATTGTTTTAAGAGGTGCTGTTTGTGTTTTATTGTTTTTGTTTCCATGATGACGTGACTGGATGTTTATAAGATAAGATCTTCTTATACCTTGTGCACTAGAAAAGTATGTTGTGCTTCCTCCCTATTTCTAATTATAATGACCTTAAAAAAAGTATGCCAAGTCCTCAATAATTGTGGAAACCATTTGAATTACTGCTTGTGCAGTTCTAATGTGATCATATAGTGAGTTCTAAAGTCTAATTTAGATATACCCAAGAGAGTAAAGTCGAGTGTGTGTAGAGATTTCCAGTTATCACAAGAAGTTAGAGTCCATAAGTCTTTATCTCTGTTTTGTCATATTGTTTTTGCTTTCTTCTGTTGCCAATGGTTGGTACCGAGTACCAACACTTTCTACCTGCATAAATTGAAGCGAAGGGTTAATTTCTTGGTTTGATAATTTGATTGAAGTAAAAACTAGGATATGAAACAATATGGAAATGTATCATGCTATGTGGTGCGGACTTGTGGTTTGTGATGTGAACATGTGGTAGTTATCTTTCATTATGCAAAATCCCTTTCCATACTGAGAATTCCAGCAACCAGTTTGATTAATCTGTGTTTTCTTTGTTTCTTTTTATATTTGCTGTAAATTTTCTCTGATAGTGACAAGAGCTTTAAGTCGTATATCTGATAAGGTATAAAGCTCAACTTTTTTGTTTCGGTAAAATAGAGCTCAACTTCAAATCGAAAAAAATTCATCTCAACTAAAAATTTAGAAACTATTTTACCATTTTTTTTTGGGTCAAGTCACTATTCTACCAAATTGAAGAAAAGAGGAAAGATTTGGTCAAAAAAAAAAAAAAAAAAAANNNAAAAAAAAAAAAAAAAAAAAGAGGAGGAAAGAAGGGTTATTGGCTATGGTGGCAAGTTCTCCTCAAATTTGAACAAGCAGGTGTCAGGTGTAGAAAACCCTAGCATAGCAAAAGCGGCTGGGTGCCTGCGTCTACTATTAGCATGTAAATAGTTAAAGGAAAACCTTTTTTTTTGGTCCAAAAAGGTGCAGAAAACCTTTTTTTTTAAAGGAAATCCTAATGGCTCAAAATAAAAAGGAAAAGCCTATGTATTTTGGCCGAAAGAAATTATAAAAAGATCAAAATTTAACTTAAAAGCTATATGCCTATATATTTGAATTTAAAGATTTTTTTGGACATATTAGTATTTAGTATATTTTTTTATAAAAAGACTATTGTTGATAATGGGAAAATTAAAATAAAACTTTAATGAAAAATATTATATTAATTTTAAATGTGGATTTTCCAATTAAATTAAACAAAATCCATGAGGTGTAGTTATTCATGGACCATACACAACCAAACCAAATAACTCATTCAGTCATTCTACAAATTTATTCAATTTTATTTGGTTTAAACTTGATTGAGTTTGCTTTATTTTGGTAAAGATCAAATTTTGAACGCCATATCTCATTTGAGAAAAGATTCACAAAAAGCTAGGCTCTTTCCTCTCCTCCTTATCTTTTTGGTCAATGCTATTTCTTGTTTATCCATCTATTATATTTTTCTTAATGAAGTCTCCACTATTTTACATGGCTCTCAACAAAAGAGCAAAAGAGAGTCCCCAAAATGGAAAAGTTATACCTCCATCATCATCATGGTTGCTGAAAATTGGTGGTTTTTGAAGTGGCTACGATGTAAAAGATGAAGAGAATATATATAAATTCCCTTTTCACTTTCCCTTTATATTTATCTTTTCATTTCATGTTTATTTTTTATAAAAAAAAATAGCATTCTCCGTTTTTGTTGGAGACGCTTATTGCATTTTTTCTCATCAAAACCAAAACTTTACCCACCCCTTTAAATAATCCCCCAACTATGCAAGTTTCATTCATTCCTCAACCGATAGTGAGCGAGAAGACAACGAATTGAATTACAAGCTTGCTTCTTTAATGGCGATTTCTGCACCAATCTCGGTTTCAGGTGACCCCTTTGTTTCCATTTCCAAGCCTCTTGCTTTACCCTTCAATTCATGCATTGAGCTTCATGGAGCTACATTCAGGGCATCAAGGGTATTCAATAATAATATTGTGTTCTGTGATTCGTCTCCGAGATGCCCATTTTCTTCTGGTTTGGCCAATTCACTAATTATACTGAATACTGATGTGACAGATCTTTAGTTTAAAGGTGGAAACGTTGGGATTCGAGAAAACCTACTTGAGAGAACTTAAGGGTTTAAGGTGAGAGATCAATCTACGTCTTAAAATCTTGTTTAATTGCTTGCTTAGCCACTTCTATGTAAGTTTTGATGTCTGGAATTTAAGAAAAACCCAAATCCTTTTATTGACTAATCTGTATTTGATACTGAAATTTGAGTAATGGCAATGTGTTTCACAATTGCAGTTTTAATCCTTTGTGATCTAGTAGGCTTTAGTTCTAATATATGACTCCTCTATGGAATTTGTATTGAACCCTTTGAAATAAGTTAGTACAGTTGACTGATTTATTCTATTGTGATGAGTGAAACCCTTATTTTATGCAGTCTGGATCCTCTGTAATTGTCATCCCTGAAGTGCAACGGTTTATTTCATGTAGAGGAATACAAAAAATTGACCAATTACAGAGAAATTCAGAGGCTGCAATTACAGGGGATTCGATTTGTATTTTATGTCCCTGAAAGTATTTTGCTCTGATTATTGCAGGAGCAGTCAAGCTTTAGCATTAAAGGCTTCAATGGGGCCTTCAGGGTTTACTCAGCAACATGAAAACAGCAATTTAGAGACAGTGACAGAAGCTGAGAAACAGTGTGATCCATTCACTGTTCTGAAGGACAGATTCCTAGGTTTCAAAAAGCATAAATACTTGTAAGCTTCTGGAAAGCCCTGTCTGTACATAAGCTGTTTACTTCTGATAATCATAAAAGGAGGAAACTTCTTTGATGCTGGCTCTGTTATCTCGCAGGGGAAACTTGGAACATTACCAAAAACTTGCTCAAGTTCAAGAACCAAAGGTATTTCTCTCTCTTTGAATTGTGTACTGACTACTGAGTTATGAATTTTCATTTTTTCAGTTGAAGCTTTTGTGAAATCTAGTTATTCTTGACTAACAATTCCGAGAACAGTTTATGGTTATCGGTTGTGCAGATTCTAGGGTTTGCCCCTCATATGTTTTGGGATTTCAACCAGGAGAAGCTTTCATGATTCGCAATGTTGCTAATTTGGTAACCCCATATGAGGTATAGATCTATGTCATAAATTTAGTGTTGTTTGTTCCTGAAATTCAGAGAGATATGCTTCAATTGCCCTTTCTAATTCGTTTCCTTCCATAATACAGAGAGGACCAACAGAAACAAATGCTGCACTGGAATTTGCTGTTAATACCCTTAAAGTAAGAACTTTTCTCCAACAAAAGTACTATGCAGGATTCATCTTTTTAACTTAGTATTGGACTTTTTAATTTTTCATTTCTGTACTTAACTTTCATTTTCTTTTGGGACGTAGATTATTTACTTATGTGCCTCTTCATTTTAACAAGAACCTAGCTTCCTTTGCTGGGGGGGCTTAGGGATTAGGCAGAAGCTTGAAAATAAATATTGATTAATTGGACTTTCAATTCACCGTCTTGGACTGTCGGCAAACAAAGATGAGAGAAAGGAAATGGTGTAGTTATGATGCTTGCTGATCTTATGATAACTTCACCAGAGTCAGTGAATGACAGGTTATGAGTTCAATATGGGAATTAAAGGAGAGAATATACTTTACCATTGCTTCATTATTTTGTCAACTGCTTATAATTTTTAAGCATAGGACATCTTTGAAACGGACCAATAACATAAAATCATTTGTTGTACAAATGAAGTTTCTAACTTCTCAGAATTGTGTTAAATACCTAGAAAATATTTCGTTTTACAAGATTCTCATTGCTCTCAATACATAAAACCTCCATGCTGGTAAGGAAACATCAAGTTTTATACTTTTTTTCAGAGACAGATGAAAATTTACCTGCACTGCAGGTTGAGAACATCTTCGTCATTGGTCACAGCTGCTGTGGGGGAATTCGTGCTCTTATGAGTATGCAAGATGATGCAAGTAGCAGGTTGAATGACATAATTTTAAATCTTGCTTGTCATATTCCTTTTCTTTGATAAAAACAGTCCATTAATTTCTTATCTAGTTATTTTCATTCTGTAGCCTTCTAGAAAGATGGGTTGTTAACGGAAAGAATGCAAGAAAAAACACTGAGGCTGCTGCTTCCGGCGTCGACTTTGACCAGCAGTGCAAGCATTGTGAGAAGGTGATTATCTGTTGTTTATCCTCAGATTTGAGTGTCTAATCCCATTTCCATCTCTTGCTACTGCTAATGTTTGTTCATGAAGGAATTTGATTGTATTAAGTCTGTGAAGTTTGAATCATTCAATTGATTTTCATGCAGGAATCACTTAATCATTCCTTATTGAACCTACTGACTTATCCATGGATCGAAGAAAGAGTGTCAAAAGGAGAACTTCTTATTCATGGTGGATACTATGATTTTACTGACTGTACGTTTGAGAAATGGACTTTGGATTACAGGGTAACCAAAATGGAGGGAAATGGTAAATTAGCAGTCAAAGACAGATTATTTTGGTGCTAAGTTTTTTAATTTACTTCAATGGCGTGTTGTATTTTCTGTTATTCTGTAATAAATTTTGATGCTAAGTTTTTTAATTTACTTCAATGGCGTGTTGCATTTTCTGTCATTCTGTAATAAATGCAGGCAGGACCTTAAAAGCATAGGCAAAATATTGTATTTCTGTTCAATTTGTAAAAGAGTGTAATTCATTTGGTCCTCAGACATCTGTTGTTTCATTAGCCTTTATTAACTTCACATTTTGCTTCTCTGTTTCTATACCCTACCATAATAAATTGGGGTTTAAGTTATTGAATTCAGGACATGAATTTGCATCCATTCTTCCTAAACCTGCAAATATGATAGTTATTCCTGTCTGACAATCTAAATCTTGACAACTTAGTTAGTACAGACTCTCCAATAAAACAGAAATAACCGTTTAATCAAATTAAGGTAGTGATTACACATATAAAATATTGGTCAATATTACCTGCATTACAGTTAATGCATATTTAATATAGTACTGGTTACTCAAAATATGTATAAACGAATTATTCTATGATTGACCTGAACGTTGACCCTCACTAGCAACATGAAATTCCATATATATTTCATGAATGGAACCACTGCTTTAATAGTAGGCCCTTTGAAGCAGTCAAACGACCCTTGCTCTCTAGAAGTAGGCCTTCCTAGTTGGTGAGTATTTATAGCAATTTATCTCTTTCACCTAATTATGAGACCCCTTCCTCTTCTCTCATGGCCTTGAAGTTATTCAGTAAAGGATAAACTCGGACAGAAAATTAATAGTAAACAAATTTACAAGACAAAATTAAAAATTGATATAAAATTTGGATCTGAAAAATATGTTTTTAACCAAGCTTGTCTCCTTCCAACTGTAATTCAAATTCTGGGCGATCAAGGTAAAAATTAAAAATAGAAAATGAGAGCTTTTGATCATTTTGCAATTAGTACCATAGTGGGAAGCAAAAGGGGTGGTGGAAATGATGAGCTTTCTGCCGTGTCTAAGTTTCTATTCTGAAGTTCAGGCAAAAACCAAAAACGTTCTATTCTGAAGTGGGTGACAGAGAGAGAGAGAGATGAATTATTAGCTTTAGGGGGTAAAAAGCATATACACCAAAAGTTTAGAGGGCTTCTTATATTTTAGCCAATATTATTCTATGATTGACCTGGTGACCCTTACCAATATTATTCTATGGTTATCCTGTTGACCCTGTATATTACATTTAGAATCAAAACCCTTTCTGACCGAAGCCACTAGTAGCAATAAACTCATGGATGCAACCACTGTTTTAATACTCATAGAAACTTTACTGATCATACTAGCAGTAGCTGTGTATAAAGCTAATGGATTCATCTCTCCTTCACCTCATGCTTTCAATCCTGTTCCATTTCTTAGGTAACTTCTTACTTTCCTTTATTTTTTTATATTTTTTAAAATCTTTGCATAATCTCAATCTTGATTACCTTCATTCATTTTCTTCTCCAATCTGTCTAGTTAACTTCTTAATTCATTGATCTTTCTTTTTAGTTCAAACAATGATGATATTCCAAAGTCAACGGTTGTTCCTTCTTCTTCATCTGAGATCACTGTTGTTCATCCTCAAGTCAAGTATGAGGTGTTCCTTAGTTTCAGAGGGGAAGACACACGTGACACTTTCACTAGTCATCTCTATGATGCATTATGCAGGGCCAAGATTCACACTTTCATCGATAATAGGCTTGGAAAGGGAGAACAGATCTCACCAGTGCTTCTGAGGACAATTGAAGAATCCCAAATTTCTGTTGTAATTTTCTCAGAAAACTATGCATCTTCAACATGGTGCTTGGATGAACTCAAAACGATAGTAGAATGTAAGGAAAGATATGCAAGGACTTTGATTCCTGTTTTCTACAACATAGATCCCTCCATTGTCAAAAAACAAAGTGGGAGTTATGGTGAGGCACTTGTGAAACTTAAGCAGAGATTTGAGAACAACATGAGCAAAATTGAGGAGTGGAAATTTGCTCTCACTCAAGCAGCTAATGTATCTGGATGGGATTCCTCAATAACCAAGTAACTCATCTACTTTACTACTTACAATTCATTATTTCATCAATTATTCTTCATTATTTTGTAAATCCCACTCCATATATAGTGTAATTATTTTAACCCATGTTGATCACCAACGAGCAGGGTCTTGTGTTTGCTTTGTTCTCATTATGAAATCTCTTGAGAAAGAATTAATCTTTGCTTAAACTATATATAAATCAAAATATATAAACAGAGATACATAGTAATCATAAAAGAGATAAATAGATGTACAGTCCATATACGGGATATAAATGTATACAACCACAATCTTTCTTACTTTGCAAACTTACATCGATCTATAAATGAAGTGGAATTGGAGTAGTACATACTCTAATTCTCATATAGTCAAAGTCTTGGGTTTGATTCTTGTCATGAAGATACTTTTGTAGCCTTACTCTCATTATAGGACCTTTTGACTCAAACAAGAATTAATCTTTGCTAAAACTATAAATTAAAACAAATAAGTAAAGACACTTGGTGATCATTAAAAGAAGAAAAAAGATGTATGGTGACAACATATCTTTCTTCTTTGCTAACTCATTGTCTATTGTTCTTTTTTAACCTTTATATGTATATTTGCTAGGCCTGAATCCAAGCTTGTTAAGGAAATTGTCAAAGATATTTGCACAAAGTTGAACCGTAATTCTTCGTATGATTTTCCAGCAGAATTAGTTGGTATTGAACATCATGTTATGAATGTGGAAAAGTTGCTATCCTTGGAGTCCCCTGAAGTTCACACTGTAGGAATATGTGGGATGGGTGGGATAGGCAAAACCACAATTGCTCAAGCTTTATTTCATAAGCTGAAACCGCAATTTGATTCTCATTCATTTGTTGCAAATATACGAGAGAACTTAACAAGATATGGAGTCGACCACCTCTTAAATAAATGTCTTTCTGAGCTTTTAGATGACAAAGATATTGGCACGAACAGTGACAACATAAGTTCTAGTATTAGCAGGCTTGGACGTTTAAGGATTTTACTTGTTCTTGATGATGTGGATAACTCCATACATGTCGAAGATATAATTAAAGTACATGATTGGTGCGGGAAAGGAAGCAGAATCATTGTTACATCAAGAGACATGCATGTGCTTAAGAATTCTGGTGCTTATATACCATACAATGTGCCACAAATGGAATTTCATGATGCTCTGCACTTGTTCTGTTTAAATGCCTTCAAGCAAAACAATCCAATTGAAGATTACTCGATGTTAGTCGAAAGGGCAGTGGATTACTGTGAAGGCATCCCTTTAGCTCTTAAGGTTTTGGGCTCATCTCTTTATGGTAGAAGAAAAGAAGAGTGGGAGAGTGTTATGCAAAAGCTTGAACAAACTCCAGACACGCAAGTTATTAATGTGTTAAAGTTAAGTTTTGATGGGCTTGATGAGGATCAGAAGAACAAGTTTCTTGACATGGCATGCTTTTCAAGGGTCACTATGAAAGAGATATATCGCTTTTATGATTTCACTGCAAAATCGGATATGACAGTTCTTAGAGAAAGATGTCTCATTTCATATGATACATTTTTCTTTGATAAAATTATCATGCATAATCTAGTGAAGGCAATGGGTCAACAAATTTGTCGCTTGCAATTTATCAATGAACCAAGAAAACCCATTCGACTATGGAATCAAAAAGAGATATATCATGTTTTGAAGAATAACAAGGTAATTTCATTTTGATTTCTTTATGTTCTTGAACTTGAGTGGTATGTATAATATGTTGCTATACAATTTTTTTTTTTTTGTATATTTCAGTTGATGATGCTTTAAGATGACAGTCCATTAACTTGGCCAAAAATACCATTTTAGTTCTTAACATCTTCGATAAGCTTTCAAGTTATTCAGTCACAATCTTCCTTGATTATTTGCTTGACAGGGTATTGAAAGAATTGAATGTATATCCTTGGATACTCGTAGGACGAAAAGGATTGTCTTAAAAGCTGATGTCTTTGGGAGGATGTGCAACTTGAGATTTCTTGAATTTTATAGCCCCGATATCTTCGATAGATTTCTTCTTGAAGAATCAAAAGTGATTGTTGAGGGTATCAATATTCTGCCAGAGGAATTAATAATTTTGCATTGGGAAGAATATCCTCTACCATTTGTGCCACTAAACTTTTGTGCAGAAAACCTTGTTACTCTTCAAATGCCTGATAGCAGTCTTGTACAACTTTGGGAAGGAGATTTGGTACGTACATGTTGTGTTTTTATCTTTATTTTATAATTTCTGTTTTCTTCTATCGTATAAAGTTAAAAAAATTCAAACATTGTTTTCTTTTCTGACACAGCAATTCCCAAATCTTAAAAAGATAGATATTAGTGGCTCTCAGCAGCTCAGTACACTTCCAGATCTATGCCAGACACCAAATATTGAAGAAATTGATGTTTCTTTTTGTACAAGTTTGCTTCAAATTTATTCCTCGACTCCCCTACAAAAGCTCTCAAAATTATGGTTAGATGATTGCTGGAGACTCAAGAGCGTAGGGGTTTCAACCTCCAGCAACCAACTCCTTTTGTTTTGGAAAAGTTATCATTTACAATATCTACCCTTGTCCTTCTATTCAATCAATCTTGTTTTTCTTTCTCTGACTTATAGTAATCTAAAACAACTTTGGGATGGAGATCAGGTATGTAGCTATATATTATTCTTGACTATATTTTGTAATTTTGTATTTTTCATATCTTTTGAAGTTCTAAAAACCACATTTTCTTTCTAATGCATGCAGCATTTCCCAAATCTAAAACAGATTGATCTCGGTGAGTCTCGTGACCTTATTAAGCTTCCAGATCTGTGTCAGACACCAAATATTGTAGAAATGAGACTATATAATTGTGCAAGTCTGCTTCAAATTTATTCCTCAAGCCCCCTTGGCAAGCTTGTGTTTTTGGATTTAGACGGCTGCAGTAATATTCATAGTGTAGAGATTCCGGCCCGCTGTAACCAATTAAGATTTCTTAATTGGAGCAAGTGTCCTTTAAGATCTCTGCCATTGACACTTTGTTCTGAGAATCTTCTTTATCTTAGGGTGGCATGTGGGAAATTAGAGCAACTTTGGGATGGAAGTCTGGTAATGTGATGCCTATCTGTATTGGCCTTTTACTTTTTAAAAGGTCAAACCACACTTTTGATCCCTATGTTTGGGGTAAATTTCAATCTGGCCTTTTTTTACAAAATTTGTCCTACATGTTTCCATGATTTTTCATTTTTGATCCCGAAATGTGGTCATATATCTCTCGTTTCTAGTTTAAATGTGGCAAGTATAGAGTTATGAGTTGCTTTTGACGAATTCTTTCTCTTCTTAACTAGAGCCGTCAACAGAGGAGATCAAATCAGACCTAGAAAGTGAGTTTGGGTCTAAAAGTGAAAAATTATAGAAATATGGAAGACCAATTTTGCAAAAATAAAAAAAATATAAGGCCGGATTGAAATCTACCCTAAATATATGGGACCAAAAGTTTAATTAAATCCAAAAACAAAAATCAAATTGTTTAGCTATCTAATTTATTCCTGTGGTTGCATTGTTACAGAGCTTCCCACTTTTACTGCGAATGGATTTACATTCCTGTAAGGACCTCGTCTCACTTCCAGATCTGTCTCAAACACCAAACATTGAAGAAATAGATCTTACTTCTTGTGTAAATTTGGCTCAAGTTCATTCTTCAAGTATCCTGGCCAATCTTGAAAGTTTAAAGTTAGAAGATTGCAAAAAGCTAAGGGTTGTAAATGTTAGTGGCAATGTTATTCATCAAGGGACATCAAGTTCAGTGTTAGTGGTTGTTTACAACTACTTTGATCTTCAAACCTTGTCATTCATCAAAGTGACTGTGAAGGTTTTCATGTGTGATGATGGTGTTGACACTCACTTCTCTGGTTTTCGTTTGAAAGTTGAATCAGCTCCATTGACAGATGTATCTGAATATAGTGAGAGTGCAGAGATCAAATCACTGGCAAAAAGCTTTTCCTCTTTACTTCCTTTTGTTTCCAAGCTTCGATGGTTAGATGTAACATCATATGTTGATGATGAGTCTCATTTTCAGACCCGTCTTTCACATTTTGACTATGATGATGACGGGGTTTTGGTGACGAAGTTTACAAAGCTGAAATTGGAAAAGGCAGAACTAGGTGTCATGAAGCTGCAAGAAAAAAGTAAAATTTTAAGGCATTCATGCATAATGGAAGTAAGTATGATAATGAGCCTTGAGGACTTAAGAGAAGAAGAAGAAGAAGAAGAAGAAGAAGATTGTTTGAATGAGAAATTCATGATCACCAGAGTTCCCATCAGCATCACTCGCTGGTCATTACTAACTGAATTGTCATTACAAAAGAGTGAAATTGAGAGCATTCAGAGCCTTTCAGGTTTGAAATTGTTTGGTGAATGTGATGACACGTGGCTTCAACCTATCAGAAATGTTTGGTTCTCAGTGAATAGTGAGAGGGATGCTTGGGATAATTTTGATATCTGTCATAGTCAAGAACTATATCATTGTGATTCAACCATTACTACTTGCTTGATTGCATTTCAAGCTGACAAGCTTTCGTTTCAATTTCGAGATCAACCTTATTTCGAAGAAGAATGATGTGATGATGTACATTATTTTTTGTTGTGCTCCATATTTGATCGTCAAAAGAAACTCTCTAATTGTAAGCTGTAATCTTCATGTTGTCTGTATTATTATGAAATTACCCAACAAAGAATTCAAATTAGTCACTATATGGCATATATTTCTTCCAAAATTTGGTTGTAGAGACTTGCAATCATTGCGAGAAAGAAATCCAGCAGCAATGATAAACCAAAAAAAATTATATTTGATACTATTCAACATAGTTTATCATAATTCTTTTGTATGTTCATGGTTCACAAGCATGAGCAGGGTTTTTTTTTTCTCCTTTGAAAAGTGATTTGGAATGGCAAAGATTGATCTTAAAGTAGAAAACTTTTCGCTGGTAGGCTTCTATGTGCTAACACGTAACAGATTCTCCAAATTTTGATTATTGAGAGAAAAAGTAATCTCAAAAGGAGCTGAGGAAAAACAAAAGAGAACTAAGATGATCTAAAATATACAATTAAAATTATCTTAAAAATTAGGCCACCCAAGACCCGACTAATATGGAACCTTATTCAAACGGACATTAATATATATTTCTTGGTTTGTGTTTGTATATATATTAGAATAAATTAATGATTTAGTTCTTGAATGATGGTAGATATCTGAAAGATGTACTTGGAATCAATTTAGTCATTTTTAAAGATATACTAACAAAATTTAGCAGTCAAAGGCAGATTGTTTTGGTGCTAAGTTTTTTAATTTACTTCAATGGCGTGTTGTATTTTCTGTTGTTCTGTAATAAATGTTGGCAGCACTTTAAAAGCATAAGCTAAATTATGTACTTCTGTTCAATTTGTAAAAGAGTGTAATTCATTTGGTACTCAAACATCTGCTTCATTATTATCCTTTAGCATCTCTTCAAATTTTGCTTCTCTGTTTCTATACCTATCATAATAAACCTTTTAGGGGTAGTATCCTCTTGTAATTTTCTGGGGTTTAAGTGATTGAATTCAGGACATGAATTTGCATCCATTCTTCCAAATCCTGAAAAAATGAGTTATTCCTGTGAGACAATTTAAATCTTGACAGTTTAGTTACAACATACATTGGTCAATTACTTTTTTAATTAAATCATTATATACGCACACACGCAATAAGACAGAGCTAAAGATGGAAATGGGAAGGGAGGAATTTTAATTATTGGCAAAACACCCTTTCGTATCTCTAACGTTTGGAGTCAGTTTTAGTTATGCCCCTAACATTTGTTTTGTGTTAGTTATGCCCCCAATGTGAAACGTTGGTGTCAATCATACCCTAACTTCAATTTTTTTTGGGCCAAAGTCATATTTCGGTCCCTCAAGTTTGCTCAAAGTTCCGTTTTAGACCCTCAAGTCTCTGATGAACTTTCCGGCGAAATACACGACGGCCCTCACAACTATGAAAACTCCTAATCCAAAGTTTTTTGACCTCCTAAGTTCAATGGCGGCCTTCATTTTGCGGTTAATAAAGGTGAAGGCGGATATGCTTTTTTCTTCAAAAGTATAACCCCACAAGAGAAGGTTTCCTTGCATTTTAGCCAGTATTATTGTATGATTGACCACCCTCACTAGCAGACATGAAACTCCATATATATATATTTCATTTAGCATCAAAACCATGTCTGATTCGAGTATTGTTAAGCTTGAAGTGACAAGCAATAATTAAAGTCATGGATGGAACCACTGCTTTAATACTCATAGAAGCCTTACTGATCATACTAGCAGTAGCTGTGTATAAAGCTAATGGATTCATCTCTCCTTCACCTCATGCTTTCAATCCTGTTCCATCTCTTAGGTAACTTCTTACTTTCCTTTATTTTTTTTAATTTTTTAAATCTTTGCATAATCTCAATCTTGATTACCTTCATTCATTTTCTTCTCCATTCTGTCTTGTTAACTTCTTAATTCATTGATCACTCTTTTTAGTTCAAACAATGATGATATTCCAAAGTCAACTGTTGTTCCATCTCTTAGGTAACTTCTTACTTTCCTTTATTTTTTTTAATTTTTTAAATCTTTGCATAATCTCAATCTTGATTACCTTCATTCATTTTCTTCTCCATTCTGTCTTGTTAACTTCTTAATTCATTGATCTTTCTTTTTAGTTCAAACAATGATGATATTCCAAAGTCAACGGTTGTTCCTTCTTCTTCATCTGAGATTGTTGTTGCTCCTCCTCGTGACCAGTACGAGGTGTTCCTTAGTTTCAGAGGGGAAGACACACGTAACACTTTCACTGCTTATCTGTATGATGCATTATGCAAGGCAAAGATTCACACTTTCATCGATAATGAACTTGGAAAGGGAGAAAAAATCTCACCAGTGCTTATGAGGACAATCGAAGAATCACAAATTTCGGTTGTGATTTTCTCAAAAGACTATGCATCATCAACATGGTGCTTGGATGAACTCAAAAAGATAGTAGAATGTGAGAAAAGATATAAAAGGACTTTGATTCCTGTTTTCTACAACATAGATCCTTCAAATGTCAGAAAACAAAGTGGGAGTTATGGTGATGCGCTTGTCAAACTTGAGCAGAGATTTATGGACAACATGAGCAAAATCAAGGAATGGAAATCTGCTCTTACTGAAGCAGCTAATCGATCTGGATGGGATTCCTCAATAACCAAGTAACAACAACAATCTTTTTCAAATCACAAACTTATGTCGATCTATATTAATTGTTAGAATATTTACACAATAAATGAAGTGGGATTGAAGTAGTACATATTCTAATTTTCATATAGGTAAGGTCTTGGGTTTGATTTTTGTCATGAAGATGCTTTTGTAGCTTTACTCTCATTATAGGACTTTCTGACTCAAAAAAGAATTAATCTTTGCTTAAACTATAAATTAAAATAGATAAGTAAAGACACTTGGTGATCATATAAAAAAATAAAATAGGTTTACGGTGATAACATATCTTCCTTCTTTGCTAACTCATTGTCTTTTGATCTTTTTTAACCTTTATATGTATATTTGCTAGGCCTGAATCAATGCTTGTTAAGGAAATTGTCAAAGATATTTGCACAAAGTTGAACCGTGATTCTTCATATGATTTTCCAAAAGAATTAGTTAATATTGGACATCGTGTTAAGGAAGTGACAAAGTTTCTATGCTTGGATGCCTCCACAATAATCCACTGCCCTTATGGATAACATGTAGTAATCTTCAATTAGGTTGTTTTGCTTGAAGGCATTCAAACAGAACAATTGAAGAGCATCATGGAATTCCATTTGTGGCACATTGTATATTTTGTAAGCACCAGAATTCTTAAGCACATGCATGTCTCTTGATATAACAATGATTCTACTTCCTATTCCACACCAATCACGCATTTTAATTATATCTTCGACATGTATGAAGTTATCCACATCATCAAGAACAAGTAAAATCCTTAAACGTCCAAGCCTGTTCTTCACAATACTAGATCTTATGCTGTAACTGTACGTGCCAATATCTTTGTCATCTAAAAGCTCGGAAAGACATTTATTTACGACGTGGTCGACTCCATATTTTGTTAGGTTCTCTCGTATATTTGCAACAAATGAATGAGATTCAAAGTGTGGTTTCAGCTTATGAAATAAGGCTTGAGCAATTGTGGATTTGCCTGAACCACCCATCCCACATATTCCCACAATGTCAACTTCAGGAGACTCCTTTAGCTCTTAAGGTTTTGGGTTCATTTCTTTATGATAGAAGAAAAGAAGAGTGGGAGAGTGCTTTGCAAAAGCTTGAACAAACTCCACACCCAGAAGTTTTTAATGTTTTGAAGTTAAGTTTTGAAGGGCTTGATGAGGATCAAAAGAAAATGTTTCTTGACATGGCATGCTTTTCTGGGCTTAGTGTGCTAGATATATATGGCTTTTATGATTTCACTGCAAAATGGGATGTGGCGGTTCTTAAAGAAAGATGGCTCATTTCATCATATCCTACATTTACCATGCATAATCTAGTGAAGTCAATGGGCCAACAAATTTGTCGCTGGCAATTTATCAATGAACCGACAAAACCCATTCGACTATGGAATCATAAAGAGATATATCGTTTTTTGAAGAATAACAAGGTAACTTCAATATGATTTCTTTATGTTCTTGAACTTGTTTGGCATGTATAATATGTTGCTATACTTCAATATGATTTCTTTATGTTCTTGAACTTGTTTGGCATGTATAATATGTTGTTATACAATATTTATCACATTTCAATTTCTGATGCTTTCTGATGCTTTTAACTAATGAGGTTTGATTCACTTGGTCACCTTCTCCCATGACAATTGCATGGCTTGGGTTCGATTTCTGGTAATGCCTCATTTGGTGGGTTATCTGTAAGTACCTTTGTAAGTGCTCATTGAGCCTCGATGCCTGCCTTGACCCTGGACTGGGGCGTCATCCCCTCACCTAAATTTTAATTCTAACTAAAAAATTCTGATGTTTTAAGATAGTAGTCCATTTATTCGGCCAAAAATACCATTTTAGTCCATAAAATCTTCATTAAGCTTTCAAATTATTCAGTCACGTCTCGATTATTTGCTTGCCAGGGATTTGAAAGAATTGAATGCCTGTCCTGGGATATTGATAGGACAAAAAGTATTGTCTTAAAAGCTGATGTCTTTGGGAGGATGTGCAACTTGAGATTTCTTGAAATTTCTGGGCCTGGATCCGATGTGTTTCTTGAGGGTATCAATATTCTCCCGGAGGAATTAATAATTTTGCATTGGGAAAAATATCCTCTTCCATTTGTGCCACTAAACTTTTGTGCAGAAAATCTTGTTATTCTTCAAATGCGGAATAGTAGTCTTGTACAACTTTGGGATGAAGATTTGGTACGTACATATATGTTGTGATTTTATCTTTATTTCATAATTTCTACTTTCTTCTATCGTATCTTTAAAGTTAAAGTTAAATCAATTCAAACAGTTGTTTTTCTTTTGACAGAAATTCCCAAATCTTAAAAAGATCAATCTTTATGGCTCTCGGTATCTCAGAAAACTTCCAGATCTGTGTCAGACACCAAATATTGAAGAAATAGAAGTGTCTGAGTGTACAAGTTTGCTTCAAATTTATTCCTCGGGTCCCCTACACAGGCTCTCACAATTATTGTTAAAGTATTGCTCCAGTCTCCAGAGTGTAGGAGTTTCAAAACTTAATGTGGCACATGGGAAGTTACAGCAACTTTGGGATGGAAGTCCGGTAATATATGTATCAAATCACACTTTTGGTCCCATATGTTTCCAGTGAATTTTAATCTGGCCTTTCATTTTCATTTTTGGTTTTGCTAAATTGGTTTAACATGTTTTTATGAATTTTTACTTTTGGTCCCAAATGACTAAATATGATTATATTTCTCTCATTTTAATTTCTGATGTGATAAGTCTAGTGCTACAGCCTAAACATATGGGACTAAAACTGTAATCAAACCCAAAAAAATCAAATTGTTTAGATATCTAATTTATTTTTGTGGTTGTTACATACAGAGCTTCCCATTTCTACAAGAAATGGATCTACTTTCCTGTAAGGATCTGATCTCACTTCCAGATCTCTCTGAAACACCAAACATTCAAAAAATAAACCTTTCTGGTTGTGTAAAGTTGGTCCAAGTTCAATCTTCAAGTATCCTGGCCAACCTTAGATGGTTAAACTTAAAAGATTGCGAGAATCTAAGGGATGTAAATGTTGGTGGGAATAAGATTAATGAAGGGACATCAAGTTCAGTGTTAGTGGCTGTCTACAACTACTTTAATCTTATAAGCTTGTCATTCATCAAAGTGAGTGTGAATGTTTTCATGTGTGATGATGGTGGTGACATTGACTTGTCCGGTTTTCATTTGAAAGTTGAATACAGTGAGAGTGCAGAGATCAAATCATTGGCACAAAGCTTGTCCTCTTTACTTCCTAATTCTGTTTCCAAGCTTCAATGGATAGAGTTAACAAAATCTTCAGATCATTATTATGACTCTCATTTTCAGATTCGTTTTCCCTATCCTGATTATTCTCTTCATATCAGTGAATTGGTATTGGAGAGGACTTGGAGGAGAGTAGCAAATGTTGTAAAGTGGGAAGAAACAGTGACCAAACAAGTTGGGATGAAGCTTGAAAGCTTGGAAGAAGAAGAAGAAGAAGAAGAAGAAGAATATTATTATGAAAAAGAAAAAGAACGTGATCGTTGTACTGGTGAGTCTTATACTGTTTACAATCGTTACAAAATAGTGAGATTTCCCAAGGGCATGAACCACTGGTCGTCATTAGATAGTAGAAGAATTGTGAACCATCCAAGCCTTTTAGCTTTGAAAAAATTGGGGCTTCAACCTATCAAAGATCTTACTTTCTCAGTCAACACAGGGGGAACTTATTATTCCATTAATCATAGTCAAAAAGAACTATGTTCACTTCATTCAACCACTATTCGGTGTAACCTTTTATTTACACCTGGAATTCTACAGTTAAAGTTATATTAATAACATGACATGGAATATATTTGTACATATATTTAATACTAATGTATGTGTTGTTTTTTTATCTTTTGTCTTGTCAAAGTTGAAAAAAATAATGTTATATTCTAAAATTTGTGGATATGTGTAGTATAAGTGTCGAATAGATGTCGGACATGGACACGTGCTGACACAATAACACTCTCAAAATGAAGTGTCCGTGCTTCATAGGTTTCTGTCATCAAAATTTAATGACAAATTTGATATGATTTTAAATTTTGGTAACATTATACTTAACAATAATTAATGTTAAAAATCATAATAAAAGTTAAATTTGAATTAATATCTTAACAAAAAGATCAAACTGGTTGTAATTATATCTTTCAAAGACTAAATCTTATAACTTCATCTTTTAAGGATTAAATTGAAAAATTTATGAGTTTTCAAGGATCAAATCATTAATTTACTCTATAACATATGTTACAAAAGTAGTACAAAGGAACCAAACTTACTTTCTCTTCCATGTTTGATGTCCTACTTTTGAATCTTCACTCACAAATACTCACAACAACATAATATGAAAGTTCTTGATATACACAGCAACATGAAAACAGCAATCTAGAGAAAGTGAAGGAAGCTGAGAAACAGTGTGATCGTTTCAATGATCTGAAGGACAGATTTTTATGTTTTAAAAAGCATAAATAATTGTAAGCTTCCGGAAAGCCCTGTCTGTCTATAAGCTGTTTACTTCTGATAATCATAAAAAGGAGGAAACTTCTTTGATGCTGGCTCTGTTTTTGGGCAGGGGAATCTTAGAACATTTGCAAAAACTTGCTCAGGTTCAAGAACCAAAGGTCTTTCTTTCTATGTCTGTGTGTGTGTGTGTGTGTTCCACTACCCCTTCAACTAAGCTTTTAGTTATGGTGCTGGCTGATCTTATGATAACTTATTAGTTGGTCCTTAGAGATCTCTACCATGTTCTGTCTCTTCTCTTTTGTTTTTTGGGTTGAAAAGTAAATCATGTACTTGAAATTTGGGAAAGGCAATATTGGAGATTGAAGCATCATTGAAAGCCATATGAATTTAATTATACTAGTTGTTAAACCATAGATCCAAACAATCTATTCAAATAAGTTCATCATTCAACAACATAGTTATTCAAATAAATTCATCATTCAACAACAAAGTTCAGCATAACTGATATATGATTTAGTCTTCTCCTTTTTTTTTTAAGTATAGATAATATGCATTATTCGTAGTAAAATGATAATCAATTCATCATTGGAATTTTCTATTTTAAGGATATTATTTTCAATTTGGTACGAATAGTTTCATAGACTCTTCAGCAAGATATAATCAAATAGAAACAGAGTTATCATATTTTTTTTTATATCCAAGAGATATATATTGCCGGCCGATTTTTTTTATTTTTTATTTTGGCCAAAAGTGCCGGCCGATTGACTTGTTGACAAAAACAAGGAAACGCCTTCTAAAATACCATTTGTTAGTGGACTCTTTTAATTAATCACTATCATGTTTAATTTAGATATAAGCAATCAAATTCAAAACCGATTCCTCACGATAATCATACCATATATAATCAACAAGGCTAATTAGTTTATATAGTACTTAAGAATTAAGATAATCACATACATATATATATGGATGCAACGACTGCTTTAGTGGTGTTTGAAGCTTTGGTGATCATAGTAGCATTAGCACTCTACAAAGCTAATGGATTCATCTCTCCTTTTCTCTATGCTTTCAATCATTTTCCCCTTCCTTGGTAACACCTTTTTCCCCATCGTTATTTTCTTTTTCTCTCTCAACACACCTTACTATAAATAATATATCATCATGCTCCTATATATACTATTAGTCAATAATATATTATGGGTAAGAAAAATCTAAGAATGATCAATTTCATAAAAAATTAAAAAATGAATAATGTGAAGAACCAAATTCATTGATCTTTCTTTTCAGTTCAAACAATGATGATATTCCAAAACCAATGCTTCCTTCTTGTTCTTCTGAGATCAATGAGGCTCCTCCTAGTATCAAATACGAGGTGTTTCTTAGTTTTAGAGGGGAAGACACACGTGACACTTTCACTAGTCATCTATATGATGCATTATGCAAGGCAAAGATTCTCACTTTCATCGATTATAGTCTCCACAAGGGAGATGAAATCTCACCAGTGCTAAAGAAGGCAATACAAGGATCTCAGATTTATGTGGTCATTTTCTCAAAAGACTATGCATCATCAACATGGTGCTTGAATGAACTCATAAAGATATTAGAATGTAAGCAAAGATAGGGAAGGACTTTGATTCCTGTTTTCTACAACATAGATCCCTCAAATGTCAGAAAGCAAAGTGGGAGTTATGGTGAGGCACTTGTGAAACTTAAGCATAGATTTAAGCACAACATGAGCAACATTGAGGAGTGGAAATTTGCTCTCACTCAAGCAGCTAATCTAGCTGGATGGGACTCCTCAAAAACTAAGTAACTCCTCTACTTTACTATACCTATATAATGTGTACTTGTTCTAACAATTTATATAAATCAATGTTTGATATTAATTAACAAGTGGTTGATTGAAATGGTACATAATCTAATTCTCATGATCAAGGTCTTAGGTTTGAGTTTTGACATGAATATATATATACCTTTATAACTTTACTCTCATTATGTATAGGACCTGTTGAATAGAACAAGATTTAATACTTTTTTTAGTCTTACTCATTGTCTCTTTCATTCTGTTTTAACCTCTGTGTATATTCACTAGGCCTGAATCCAAGCTTGTTAAAGAAATTGTCAAAGATATTTGCACAAAGTTGAATCGTGGTTCTTCATATGATTTTCCAACAGAACTAGTTGGCATTGAACGCCATGTTATGCACATGCAAGATTTGCTATGCTTGGAGTCTCTTGAAGTTGGCATTGTGGGAATATGTGGAATGGGTGGTATAGGCAAAACCACAATTGCTCAAGCCTTATTTCATAAGCTGAAACCGCACTTCCGAGTCTTATTCCTTTGTTTCAAATGTACGAGAAAACATGACAAGATATGGACTGGACCACTTGCTAAACAAATGCCTTTATGAACTTTTACAAGACAAAGATGTTTACAATAACTACAACATAGGATCAAGTATCGTGAAGAATAGGCTTCAACATTTAAAGATTTTACTTGTTCTTGATGATGTGGATAATTCTATACAAGTGGAAGATTTGATTAAAGTATGTGATTGGTGTGGGTTAGGAAGTAGGATCATTATCACATCAAGAGACATGCATGTGCTTAAGAACTCTTGGGCTCACAAAACATACAATGTGCCACAGATGGAATTTCATGATGCTCTTCAATTGTTCAATTTGAATGCCTTCAAGAAAAACAAGCCAACCAAAGATGATTACTATTTCAAGTTATCAAAATGGACAGTGAATTATTGTCAAGGAATTCCATTAGCTCTTAAGGTGTTGGGCTCATTTCTTTATGGTAGAAGAAAAGAAGAGTGGGAAAGTGCTCTGCAAAAGCTTGAAAAAACTCCACACATGGAAGTTTTTAATGTGTTGAAGTTAAGTTTTGATGGGCTTGATGAGGATCAAAAGAATATGTTTCTTGACATAGCATGCTTCTCTAGGGACATGACCGCACCCGTCGTTAGGTGGCCAAAAATATCGGAATTAATGCACTATAGTGGTGCAATCCGAGTCGATCTCTCGAGGAACTTTTGTGCAAGGTTTAATTGTAAACGATACCAAGTTATCACCAATCGGGTAAAAGCAACAGAAAATTTGTTCTTTGATTGTTTGTCTAAGACCTAAAACAATAATTAAATAAAGCAATAATGTTTTTGGGGTTTTTGATTAATAAGCAAAAGATAAACAAAAGCGATAAAGATAGATAAGACACTTATTGATGGAAACACCCAACAGAGGAATTGAATTCGGCCTTCCTAGCTTATAAAGATCGGAGTAATTACTTCACAAACCATTTACTAAAGTTGTCCACTACCGTTAAACATAGCAATTAACTCAATTATCAACATAACCAAGATAATCACTTCAATGAAGCTAATGGCGAGATAAAATCAAGAATTCAGGCAACTCTATAACTCAGACTAAGTTATCAAAGAGAAACTTATCCCAATTATTAGTCAAACCAACTACAACGTATCCGAACGGATCATAATCAAGACAAGAATAATCAATACATATCAGAATCCAAAATCCAATCTCAAATTCATAATCAATATCAGAATTACAAGTTCTCTAACCAAGAAAAACTCAAACCCTAATATAAAACGATGAAAAGAGTAAAGTAAAACTCCCTAAGTGTAGAACCAAGCTCGGGCCTCCTCCAATCCTCTTATGGGTGTGGAATCTAGCTACTCATGGAGAGATATTTGGCTTCAACAAGCCTCCTAGCCTCCAAGATAGCCATGGATGAAGGTGGGAGAAAAGAGGGGATGAAGGAGATGGTGTCCAGTGTGTCTCTAGGGTTCCTCCTCCTTTAAATGACCTAAAAACCTCTCATATATGTAAATTTCGGCTCATTCCAAAGAAATCTAGGTCAGAATCATCAAAATCGGGCTTGGGCCAACAAAATTACAAATTATCGCGAACCCACCGCGGCTGTGCATGGCGGCGGTTCCGGCGGCGGGTTTTCCAGAGAAACCAGCCGCGGACCCGCCGCGGATATGCATGGCGGCGGTTCCGGCGGCGGGTTTTTCAGCAACTTGAATTCGTTTTCAGTTTGGTCCCTGACTCGTCTCCAAACATCCTTGAGCCTTCCTCGAAGCAATGCAGCACTTTGGACTTCATTAAAACCTATCAAGAACATCAAGAAACTAAGTGAATTCTCTGGATAAAGAGGATCAATCAAGTAATAAAGATTAAACCCGAGAAAACGACACAATTACTCACAAAATAGTCCAAATAATCATCAAACTTCAAGGCATCATATTTTATCATAAAGGGACATAAAGGCATGCAATTGAATCCCAAATGAATATAAAATGCCCTAAAATGTCTCTAAAATATATGATGAAATATGGCCAGATCAGGACAATATGCAAGAGGTATATATCTATTATAATGTCACTGCAAAATTTGACATAACAATTCTCAAGGAAAGATGTCTCATTTCAGTTGATGAATTTGATCAAGTCTTCATGCATGATCTAGTGAAGGCAATGGGTCGAGAAATCTCTCGCCGACAATCCATCAGTGAACCTGCAAAATTCGTTCGATTATGGAAGCATGAAGAGATATATCATGTTTTGAGGACTAATACGGTATTTTCAATTTGATTTCTTTGGATTCTTGAAATTTTATATTATTCTAAAACCATTTTGATCCTTCATTTCTTCTTGATTGATTGTTTTCTTGTCAGGGAGCTGAAAGAATTCGATGCATATCTTTGAATACTTGTAGGACAAAAAAGATGGTCTTGAAAGCTGATATATTCAGGAGGATGATTAATTTGAGGTTTCTTGTATTTTATAAATCTTTTTATGGAGAAACCTCAAATTTGTCAGCTGAAAATATTGATATTCTTCCACAAGAATTAATAGATTTTCATTGGGATGCCTTCCCTCTAAAACGTGTGCCATTAGATTGTTGTGCAGAGAATCTTGTTATTCTAAAAATGCGAGAGAGTAATCTCCAGCAACTTTGGGATGGAGATCTAGTAAGTACATTTTCTGAACTATATTTTTTTTGTGTTTGTATTGGAATTGAATCCTCTAAAGTAAGAATGAATGAAAATTAGATCCTCTGAATTTCTTTGTAATAATTTAGAGAGACATGGTTTTACTTCTCATCTCTCTCTGAATAATAGAGAAATAGGGCCAAATTCAAAGAATCTGGACTAGAATGAATGTAAAGTTCTTGAAATGAGTCAAAATACACAGTTAATGTCATAGCCTTTAAATGAACTGTAACCATCTAATTATCTAATTTGACTCACTTCAGAAACTTCACCAACATTCTCATTTTAGAGAATCCTGGTCCATTTGTACTTCTCATATATGTTCAAAGCTAAATCATTCACAGGTTGTTTTCATTCTATCACAGTATTTCCCAAATCTCAAAGAAATTGATCTCAGCTACTCTCAGAACCTAATTAAACTTCCAGATCTCTCTCAGACACCAAATGTTGAAGAAATAAATCTGGATGATTGTACAAGCTTGCTTCAAATTTATTCCTCAAATCCCCTTCACAAGCTATGGTATTTATCATTACATGGTTGTAGCAATCTTCAGAGTATAGGGACTTCCACCCATTGGAACCAACTGAGTTATCTTCAGTGAGCCAATGTCCTTTACAGTCTCTGCCATTGACATTTTGTTCTGACAATCTTGTCTATCTTGAAGTTACAAATAGTAAGCTAGAGCAACTTTGGAATGAAACTCTGGTAATTATATATAATGGCTTTTAATTTTTAGGTCAAAACCTTGTTTTGGTCCTCAAACTATAGGGTGAATTCTGTTTTGGTCCTCAAACTTTTCCATTTGTTCCATCGTTGGTCCAAAACATAATTTTATCTAGTTTCTACCATTATCTCTAACCTAAACTGATGAGATGGAAGATTTCTTTCTCATATGTATCCTGATAAGTGAGTTGGCAAATATAGAAAAAAAAAAATCTTCTTTCCTAGTCACAAAATGGAGATAAATTTGTTGTTGATTCTTTTTTCTAAGGAAGATTTTTCTTTCTTTCTCTTCCAATTCACTTATTAGAGCAAATATGAGAAAAAAATCGTTTGGGTCAAATGCCTAGTTTAGAGGTAACAGCAAAAATCAGATGGCATTATATTTTGGACTAACTATAGAATAAATGAGAAAGTTTGAGGACTAAAATGATGTCCTGGCCTTATTTTTATTGTTGATAAAATTGTTGAGCTATCTAATTGATTTCTCTTCCTGTTTCAGCACTTTCCAAATTTACAAACAATCTTGTTGTATTCATGTGGCAACTTGGTTAGTCTCCCAGATCTCTCCCAGACACCAAATATTGAAGAAATCAGTGTTTCTTATTGTGTAAATTTGGTCCAAGTCTATTCTTCTACCATCTTGGCCAGGCTATTCCGGTTAGTGTTAGATGATTGTAAGAAGCTAAGGGTTGTAAATGTTGGTGGCAATATTACTCATCAAGGGACATCAAGTTCAATGTTAGTGGTTGTTTACAACTACTTTGATCTTCAAACCTTGTCATTCATCAAAGTGACTGTGAAGGTCTCTTTCATGTGCAATGATATTGATACTGACATCTATGGTTTTCGTTTGAAAGTTGAATCAGTTCCATTCACAGTTGTGTCTGAATATGGTGAGAGTTCAGAGATAGAATCATTGGGACAAAGATTATCCTCTTTGCTTCCATTTGTTTCCATTTGCTTCCATCTTTCACATTTTGACTATGATGATGGGGTTTTGGTGACAAAGCTTACAGAGCTGAAATTGCAAAGGGCAGAACCAAATGTGATGAAGTTGCAACAAAAAAGTAAAATTTTAAGGCATTCATGCATAATGGAAGTAAGTGAAGAAGAAGAAGATGATGATGGTGATTGTTTGAATGAGAAATTCATGATCACAAAAGTTCTGAACAGCATCACTTGCTGGTCATTACTAACTGAATTGTCATTACAAAAGAGTGAAATTGTGAGCATTCAGAGCCTTTCAGGTTTGAAATTGTTTGGTGAATGTGATGATGGCACATGGCTTGAACCTATCAAAGATGTTTGGTTCTCAGTGAATGGAGAGAGGGATGCTTGGGATAATTTTGATATTCGCCATACTCAAGAACTATATCAGAGTGATTCAAGCTTTACTACTTGTTTGATTGCATTTCAACCTGACATGCTTTCATTTCAATTCCGAGATCAACCATATTGGGAAGAAGAATGATGTGATTATGTACATTATTTTATTTTGTGCTCCATGATTGATCGTCAAAAGAAACTTTCTAATTGTAAGCTGTAATCTTCATGTTGTCTGTATTTTTATAAAATTACCCAACAAAAGTAATACAAAGGAACCAAACTTACTTTCTTCATTGAGAAAGTTTATTTCGTATTATAACACTAATGACAAAATATTGTTGTTATTATTATTAAGGCAAAAATATTTTTTCAGTCTTCAAAATTTACATTAATTTTTAATTTCATTTTAAAAGTTTATTTATTGTCAATTTTGTCTACAAAATTTTACATTTCGGTCAATTTTATCATTTACACTAACTTCATCTCATGAATTAACAAAATCTCCATGTGACTTATAACATGTAATGTAAAATTATTAGAAAAAAAAAACAATTAAATTCTAACTCAGATTGAAAACTTTATAGAGTTTGTTGTTAATTCATTGGATGAATGAAAGATATAAAATCCATTAAGATATGAAATTTTAAAAATGGAATTGACAAGATAAAATGAAAGATTAATGTAAAATTTGAAAATAAAAAAAGTACTTTTGGAGTTAGAGAAGTAATGAGGTGGCTTAACACTCATAATTGGATGAGTTTGATTACCAGACACACTAGTTAGCCCACAAGAAACAAATTACTAATCATCATCATCCCTCTTAATTAAAATAATTATATATTCAGCCCATGTTTGATGCCCAACTTTTGAATCTTCACTCACAACTACTTTCAACAACATTGCAAGCTGTTCAAGGAAGGCCATCTACCAATATATACCAAAAGAAAAATCATCTCAATCCTCAAAGTGTCTCATTCTCTATATAAAAAGACCAGAACCATTTCTAAAACACACAAACATACACAAACACACATACATACATATAAGCTCAAGGTAAATCAATCTCAGATCAAGAACCATGGCTTGTAGAAACAAATTCATGTTCTTGTGTTTCTTCTTGATTGGTCTTTCTTCCTTGTCATCCATGATTGAAGCTCGTCATCTTCTTCAGACAAACTTGCCTACCAACCCCACAATTCCTCAGCCTAAAATTCCTTCTATTCCTCAGGTGAATGTCCCTCCTTTGCCTACAATTCCAAACATTCCTAACATTCCAAATATTCCAAACATTCCAAACATACCAAACATGCCCTCAATCCCACAGTTTAATATTCCTCCTCTTCCTGCAAATTCTCTCCCTAAATTTCCTTCTATTCCCACTACTATTCCTTCAATCCCTTTCTTCTCTCCACCACCTTCAACCACCACCACCAAAACTAACCCCTGAATCTACTCTGTTTCACTTGCATCATTATCATCATTCATCACTACTCTATGGAGTTTGGCTTCTGGGTTTCTGTGATTACTAGCTTTTATATATGTTGTTTTAAACATGTATACCAGGAGATATTCTTTTGTAGGTTTGGTTTATGAATAATAAGTAGATTAAATCAATCATGAAGAGACATATATATATATATGTATGTTAGATGTGTGTGTCTCTTTGTGATTTAGTCTACTTGTTTTTTATAGACAGAGAGCTGCTTAAGAATTTTCCTTATATAGTAGAAATTAAATACCGGTGAGGATGATGTTATCATTGTTTTACGTATTATATATTTGAGAGAATATTTATAGTTATATGTTTGCCTTTTTTCCACTTTGCATATAGTTAATTTGTGAACATTTCAGTTCATGTTTAATATATATTTAAGTTTCATTTATGTTACAATGAAAGCCATCTCAACACTCATATGTGCATATACAAGTTCACACAATTGCGTGGTTAATTAAAAAGTTCACTCAATTAATTAATTAAAATTCAGTAACAGTTTATATTGGATTTATTCAATTTTCTACATATATAGTTTACATTTTCAGATGAGATTTTACTAATTAATGTAACATACCGAATCATTTGGAAAACTTGATCACTAGTTAATTAACAAGCTCGCAGTTTCAGAATATTGATAAATAGTTTGTGATAGAGAGAACCAGAGAACCCATATATAAAAACATGCAATTGGCCATCAACCAACCACCTTAACCATTTCTTCTGTATTTAAATTGAGAAAAGAATGCTAACTAACAAATTATTCAAGATTTAGTTTTTAGATTCAAAAACTAAAATCCCAAATCTTCCAGTTACAACTTGTTCAAAATTAAAAATACTAAATTCAAATGACATGTAGTTCATGATTCTTCACATAGTCCCTTAATAAGTTCGAATATCACATAAAAACATTATGTAGTAAGCTGTTTATTCTTACATCATTTGAAAACTTTTGAGGTCCTAAGAAAATAAAATTGTATTTTTGGTATAAATCTTACAAAGATCTTAGCATAGTACAAAAAATCGGACCGGACCGGGTAGTTCAACCGCTAAACCAGCAAACCGGATACCAGACCATTCCGGAAGAACAAAAATACTGTTTGTGCAGTTGACCTGGCCAGTCACCGGTTCAACCGGTGGACCGATAAACCGTGAACTGGTTTGACCCGCCAAATCTTACAAAAATTACAAATTGACCCCAAAAAATTTCAAAAATTACAAATTAGTCCCTGGATACATATTATCTAGAGACTAAAATGAAAACTTTAAAAAAATTATGGGGTCAATATGTAATTTTTACAAAACTTGTTATGGTTAAAATTGCAAAATAGCTCCAAAGGATACTAAAGTGTTTAATTTTTACTTTATATTTAAATTATTGTAAGATATTAATGTGTATTTAATGAATATGTATATTTGAAAATGTATTTTTTAAGTAAACTGACTCAACCAGTTGAACCAGTGAGCTTCCACCGGGTTAATGTCCGGTTTAGTTTTTTACACTATGCATTAGTTATCTAGCGGTCACTTAAAAATGAATACAAAGAAACAATTAAATAAATAAACAAATATGCAATATAATCAACTTTGAATTAGAACGGAAAAATTTGGGCCTGCAAGTTATAAAATGAAACACCATAAATTAAGTGGAAATACCAACTAAGAGAGCAATAAGTTAAGGCAGATGAACAACTTGCATATTATCTGCATGAAAAATGACAAGTGTCACTTCCATTATATCCAGATCATTAATAATGTAAGAAAAAAAAACTTCAAAGAAAAGTAAATAAAATATAATCATAAAAGAATATAGAAGTGCATCAAAAAGCTTTTTTACTTTTAATAATGGACTCACATATTTGTTTAGTTTATTAATTTCTCAATTTAATATCTATGTAAAGATTTAATTTGCTTACGATGTAAATTATTTAAGCATAATGGTCAAATGAACAAAGTAGAAAGGCATATGAGGTGCCAATGATAAAGATTTAAACCAATTTCACTTGTTTTCCCCTTCTAAAGATTGCCAAATCCAGAAGCAATATATGTAGAAAAGAAAAACAAGAAACCAAAAAAAAAAATCACACTAATTTTATTATTTTTCCTTTTTCGCCTTATTATTATATTACATATAAAATATTATAATATAGTTGGCCATCCATCTTTCGAAAACTATGAATCAAACCACCAAAAAACAATATGATGATATTTCGCCATATTAAATAAAAGGATTGGGCTTATAAAGTTAGAGCCCACTTGATTCAAACAGCATTTTGCCTAGCATTAATATGGTATGTGTACATTCTAACAAAAACAAAATGATATGTCTAACAAGGTTGGGTTGGGCCACTCTTATGACTTGAATTTTTATTTAGGGTAAATTACACTTTGGTACCCTGTGGTTTGACCCTATTTCACTTTGGTACCCTGTGGTTTGAAACTTGACACTTTGGTACCCTGTGGTATTCTCCATTAACACTTTGGTACCCTTTGGAGCTATTTTGTAATTTTAACCATAATAAATTTTACAAAAATTACATATTGACCCCAAAAAAATTTTAAATTTTTCATTTTAGTCCCTATATAATATGTATCCAGGGACCTATTTGTAATTTTTTGAAAATTTTTTGGGGTCAATATGTAATTTTTGCAAAATTTGTTATGGTTAAAATTACAAAATAGCTCCAAAGAGTACCAAAGTGTTAATGGAGAATACCACAGGGTACCAAAGTGTCAAGTTTCAAACCACAGGGTACCAAAGTGAAATAGGGTCAAACCACAGGGTACCAAAGTGTAATTTACCCTTTTTTTTATCACAAGCAATTAAATCATAGTAAACAACAATGTTCTTTCTTTTTGAAATTATATTCTTTTTAATTTATAATACAGATTCTTACTTGTTAAGCAATAATCAATAAATATTCTTCTTAATTTTAAACAATTAATATTAATTATAAAAAATTGTTAAATAATAGTTCTCATTTTTATTGTACTTTAAAATTTGAAAAAATATAAAAACTATTTCATTTTCTTTATACATAACTTTTTTTTACCAATTTTCCATCTTTTTTTAGTTTTTAGTCCTAAACTCATTTTGGAGTCCGATTTAACATCATTTGTCGATAATCTCAACTGAATGAAAAAAATGACTTATTAATAGTCACATTTGAATTTGAAATGATATATATATAATTTTATTTGTTTAACTGTAAAACGAGAGATTTATTTATAATACTTAATTTGATATCGTTTGTTTACAATCTTAATTGAATAAAGAAACTACTTGCTATAAAATAACCTGTAATTCTAAATTTATCATATTTAAACTTAAAATGAAATAAATGTGACTACATTCGGTAATTTAGTACAAAAAATGAACAATTATAAAAACTTATAAGATTAATTTGAAACTTCTAAAATATTTTATACCAAAATAAAATTTGGAACAAAGATATAAGATCAATTTGAATATTTGACCTTTTAATTTAGTTGCTCATTTTAAAATTATTTTGATATTTATATAGTTTTTTAAAAAAAATAGTATAGAATATTTCCTAATAATAATACAAATTTGAAATAAATTGTCAAATGTGTGTGCCAATGTTTAAGATTTTGTATAATATTTCTCATTCATAATTACCCTCTTGTGATGACAGATCTGTCATCTGTATAACTTGTACTACATTGTCATCATTCCATCAATACATCACACGGAATATTAATCTTTTTCTTCTTGAAATTATATTACTCTTGTGTGATATATAGTTTTTTATTTTTGGCCGATTGTGTGATATATGGTTATATAGTACTATCTATATATATCCCCAATTATTAGTTCTCTTCCTTACTCAAATTTTCTTTCTCTCTGGTTCCTAAATCCTAATAGAAGTTAAAAGAATAAATTTCAAAAAAATAAAATGACTAATCTTTCATGAATGAGAACTCAATCTCCCACACGTACGGCCACACCCGTGGCCTTATTCTTTTAATATTTTACGAAGAATAGAAGCAAATTGAATGAGAGTGGAGGAGATTCGAGGACTACGAGGATAGAAAATTTCATAATCTAACAAAGCATGTCTACATGTATTAAATCAAACCAAAATATTCCAACACAAAACATGATTTTTCAAGAAAAACTCAGATTCAGTTAAGAAATCAAAGGATTTTTTATGAAGATAAAATTCTCAAGAGTTTAACTTTTTAACATTTAAATTTTTTTAAGAAAATTATATGTTAAAATAGATACAATAGTTTTTAAATAATGCCACATAAATTTTAAAGGTTAAAATACATAATAGTTTTCAAATTGACTGAGCAATTTTTTTAAGTTTAAAAAGTAACAGATTTTCAATTTGTATAAAAAATTTATTGATTAATTTTTTTAATAAAGAATAAATATTATTTTAATTTTATAATTGTTGTTATATTTGATATTGACTAAAATTAAAAAGTAGTTGTCTCTGTTATAAAAACCGGACCGGACCGGCTGGTTGGACCGCGAACCGGCCAGTGGTCCGGTCTGAGTTGAGCAAAAAACCAGGCAGGCTGAGAACCGATCAAGAACCGCCTGAACCGGTCCAAAACCGGGAAAATCGCCTTGAACCGGCCAGTTTTGAGGTTGAACCGATTCAGTTTTTTTCTAATTTTTTTTTTATTTTTCTTGATTAAAATGATGTTATTTTAAAGAAATTTGTTTCTTACTATGTTTAGACTCAAAATAATACGTTATTTAATAGTTTTTACTTCAAAATTTGATTTGTTATCCTCCTAATTGATCACTTTCTTACTCAATCCAGCTTAAATTTAAAGAGTTTATTATATATTTTTATTATATTAAACTAAATATATTATTTTTTATTTATTCAATTATTAATGGTTCGACCCCGGTTGAACCCCGATTGAACCATTGAACCTTAAACCGCTGTTTCGGTCGGTTCAATGACCGGTTCGGTTTTAATAACCTTGGTAGTTGTTATTATGCATTCAACAGTAGTAAAAAAATTATTTTAAGAGAAAACATTTTTGCACAAAATCAAAAATTTAAAACAATCTTCTCACTTTTTAAAATTTAAGGAATTTTTTGTATAATGAATAAAATTAAAAAAAAAGTTTAACCAATCTTAAAACGTGATCAACAATTTTAAAAAAAAAATCCAACTGTTTATAGTATTTGTCCAAAATAGATTGAAAAGTGAAAACAGTGTAGCTAGTTGGCAACTTGTACCCAAAAAGCTGTGCTCCAAACTGGACTATTTTTATTATTATTATTAGGTTTATGTATTTTAGAAAATTCTTGAGACAGTGACCTAGCTTTCTCGCTTGCCCATAAATGGAAACCACACTATTTGGTTTCTCAATTTTGTCAACTTAACCAACCCATTAGTCTTCCTAACCTAACCTATCATTGACCAATAAAGAAAAACCTATCCTCTCTCTCTCTCTCTCTCTCTCTCTCTCTCTCTCTCTCTCTCTCTCTTTCTTTCTTTCTCTATGCATTCTCATTCTCCACTCTGATTGAAGTTCCAACTTCTAATCCCTACATCACATTCATAAGCAAAGCAAATTAGAAAGAAAAGGTAAGAGTATTCATTAAATCTTCGCAGAAAAGGAAACTAAAAGTTGAATTTCCTGATCTACCTATCTATCTATCTATATATTTCTTTTATGCTCACCTTCTTCATCTATGGATCTATCCTTTATATATATGTATTTGTTAATTTTAACAACCTTTGGTTCATTCTTCTGCTTCTTCTTATAGTTAAGGCTTCTTTCACTTTCAGATTCTTGATTTGTGAGGTTCTGGATCTTTTTTTGTTTTTTTACTTTTTTTGCTTACATATATACAATTAATTAAAGATTTCAAATTAACTCAAGAACCCTTGTTTTTAATTTCTCATATCTCTTGTATCTTTTCATGAAAATTGTTTTCCTTAATTTCTCTGAGACGGATTTGATGTGATGACTCGGAGATCGATCTTGTATATGTATATAAAAATTAATTCTTTTCTTTTGATAATGTTTGATGTATATGGAGAGGCATGAAGAGACAGAAGATAGAGATAAAGAGGATAGATAACATAACAGCTCGACAAGTTACATTCTCAAAGAGAAGAAAAGGGCTTTTCAAGAAGGCCAGAGAACTCTATACTCTTTGTGATGCTCAGATTGGCCTCATTGTCTTTTCTTCCTCTTCCAAACTCTATCACTATTCTACTTCAAGGTATATATATCTATGCTCTCTCTCTCTCCTCTCTCAACCCTTTAATTCATTTGGCTATCAATATTGGTGTAATTAATGTGGTTGTACACAAACCTTGGATTAATTAACTTGATTATTTATATCATCCATTGCCTCTTATTCATGCACAAAGTTTTGACATTAGTGGATTATTTTAACAACATTTTATGACGTCAAATCATGGTTACAATTAGGAATCAATATTGGGTGAAGAAGAGTGACATGTATATATATATATGATATCATACTCATGAAGTGTATATGTAATATATCTACCTAGTCTATTCTTTAAATAATGATTTCTCATGCTCTTTATTACAATGTACTTTTGAGAAACATCAGTAAAAAAATAAGTAAATATAGTACATTGCTTACATATAGAGAGCGGTTGAGCTCAATGATCGCTTCCCACATGCCTTTTTTCTTCTTTCACTGCTTATATTAAGTTTAAGGCCTTAAAGTCTCTAATTTTAACAAAACCAAGCCTTTATATATCCATTATTAAAAAATGCTGATTCTATATTGTTTCCTTGTTTGAACCTTTTCAATTTACTATTTTGGGTGTTAACAACTTGATATGTATGTGTACATACATGATATATACATACACATAGTCAAACTTGAGCAGAAGGGCATATGAACTGAGAGATGAGTTAAATATAATTAAGCTTCTTGGTTAAACTGATCCTTAACATGATATGATAATATATAGCTAGGTTACGTTTGTGCTTTGTCCATGTTTCAAACCCAAAGGGCTTTTGTGTGAAGAGATCTATTAGAGATTATACTATACATAATTATGGATATCTTTACCTAATAGCATAAGTTTGAGTCATTTAAGTATTGGATATCTCTCCCATTATTATTTGTCCTTAAATGTAATCACTAACACTTTATTTTGTTATTCATTGATGATATGACACTATTAATTGGCTGAAATGATTCTTTTTCCATTATGAATGATTTAAAAAAAACTGCTTAATTATGTAAAAGACACTGCATTTTCTATACATCGATGTTGCGTCATGAAATTTATGCTTTAACGATGCTAAATCATCAACTAAGTTAAAAATTAGTAGGAAAGATTAGCATGCATATATATCGGTAATATAACAAAAACTATGAAGGATCAAAATGAGAAAAGAAATTTAGGGTGCATTTCGTACAATGTCATCTCATGCCTACCATTTAATATACTATGTTCTGGCGTTCGGTAACGTCATGATATCGTCATACGTCGACATCTAAGATAACATTTTGTTATTAAATGACAGTAAAAAGGGTGTGATCTAATAACAGTATAAAAATTATGTCATCTTAAACAACAGAATTTGCAAGGTCATTTTTTAACATGGAAACTAATTTATATGTGAAGAATAAAAAATAATCAATTATAAAACTTTGACTATATATAATCCTATGCTTTGTTAGGGACTTGGGCCCAAAAGATTTTCAAGTGAGGGGTTGCCAGAGAGAAACTAATCTGATGATCAATCATAAACTTTTACTTGGTAGTTAGTAGATTGATCAGTAGTTTTAGAGTTGAGATGGTCATCAGTCTGAAATTGAACACTTAGCTCTAAATTAAAGAAGAATGTTTGTAGAATATATATATATATATATATATGTATATATATATAACTTAAAAATTTTAAACAATTTGATCTATCTTAAAAGGATATTTCTTTTATTTAATTAAACAGAAATAGTAGGTGACTCTACAAAAATTGTTTTTTTTTTGTTCTCTGTTTTGCCATTCATGAATTGAAGAGTTTGAATCTGCAATATTTTTTTTGTTGTCTCAAGTATGGAGCAGGTAATTAAAAGGCGTAATAATATGCTTTCGGTGTCAGACACTCAAAGATTAAATCAACCTCTGGATATGCAGGTAATTAATTATATATGTAATTTTCTTTCTCCATGGAGGTTTGTTTAAATTAATGATGATTAATGATGTCCCATTCATCCTATTCTCATCAAGAAAAATTGTTAAATTTAACTGATATGAGAATGGGCCCATTGAGGTGTGAAGTTCTTAAAATTTTCTAATAATTATAAGACTAAAATGTGGAAAGCTCCTCTGAACTTTGATCATTGTACGAAAAAACTCCTTGAATTTTGAAAAGTGACAAAAACAACTTTCTGAAGTTTTGATTTTGTGCAAATAATCCTTTTTTTAATATTTTTATTCAAAAAAATCAAGTTTCTTTGTGATTTGATGACTATTGTTTCATTTTACATGAATTCAAACTAAAAATTAACTATTGTTGTAATTAATAGTAGCCAAAATTTTAACATAAAGGATTATTTGCACAAAACTAAAAGTTTATGGAGTCTTTCATCACTTTTCAAAGTTCAAAGATTTTTTGTATAGTGACTAAAGTTCAAGGGATTTTTTTTTTGCATTTTAGCTTAATTAATTATAAATGCATAATTTCATTTTACTATTTTATTTTATTTTATTGTGCTTTAGAGTCTAGATAAATATGAGAATGGATCCATTGAGGTGAAGTTCTTAAATTTTGTATTTTTGGCCAACTGAATAAGTTTTTAAAAGTAGAGAATGAAGGAAGACGACTTTACAATATAATCAACTTAACCAAGTGTACATTCTCCTCTTTATCTCTTTTTATATATCTTTTTCTAACTTCAGAAACTTTAATTTATATCGCCACTTTCTAAATCATTTATTGAAAAACATCTTCTTATAAAAAGAGAATCCTTTCATCCTCGATCTGTAGTGAAATGCACCTTTAGAGAGAGAGATACTTCTTCAATTATCTGTATACAGATAATGTACAATGCATTATTACACTGCATGACACTGAGGATCCAGGACATCCCTTCTTAAAAAGGACTATAATTAACTTTCAGAATTAGACTATGGGCAAAGTTTTAACCAAATACAAGAAGTACTCATTAGAAAGAAACCCAAATAGTTGTACCAATTTAGAAGTTTAAAAGTAGTACCTAGTGATTCACTACATTATTGCTTAGTTAGTCTTAAAAATTCAAAATCTTGTTGAGAATATTACATATATTATATAATATTATGTGGGGTTATCTGGGGTCTACATGTTGAGAATATTATATATTATATTATGTTAGAGTAATGTGTCAAATAAAAGTTCCACATTGCCTAGTTTATGAATAGGCCAATGGTATATATATTAAGATGTGAAAACTAACGATTTGCCCCTGCGCGCGTAGACAAGGGCACCGAGTCTTTTTATAAAATCTGATTTTATATTTTGTGAATATTATTTTCTAATGTTTATGGCTTACCTGAAAACTCCCTTTTTATGGTGTATTAAAACTTGGGCTGTTTCATAGCAGAAAATAATGACATTCAAATTGTGTTTATGATTTTAAAATGTGTTTATCAGTTGTTAAAATAATTTAATACTTGATTAACTTGTTTTAATCACTCATATACGAATGTGTTCTAGGCTCAGGGACTAATCTGACCCAACTCACTGATATTATCTTCTGCTGTTCTGTGGCCTTATTGTATCAACAAGAATAGTTTGTTTAATCCTGGGGAGTACTGCTTCTAATTTACTGAGGGTTGCGAAATAAACTCTTAAGACTCAAACTAAATTCTCTTCCACAAATTCGTGCATATCCCCGACAAATCTTGAATAGCATTAATCTTAATTTGGAAAATTTATGAATAGATTGGGAGTACTGAAAGCTACAACAAGCTTTGCGATGAAGTTGCAAAGAAGACTCATGAACTGAGGTAAACACTGAACAAATTATGATCTAGCTACCACAACAATTTGTGACTACCGGTACCATAAGTACAAATATATATATATATATATATATATGTATGTAAAGTTGTAAACTCACACACACACACATATAGCTAGCTAGCATATTAATTGATTTATTAGTATTAATTAGTACTGAAGCATATATGTAGTTGGTTGATTCCACCTTAATAGGCAGCTAAATGGGGAAGAGCTGCAAGAATCAACACTTCAAGAATTACAGAAACTAGAAGAACTGCTTAAAACGAGTTTAATGCGAGTTTCAAAAGCCAAGGTTCATATATATAATTAATTTGCTTGCTTTAATAATGCTAATTACTATTTACTACATTAATATTATATTTATATATATATATATATATATATATATACGTGTCTATGTTTTCACAGGTGATAGATCATCTTTCTCTCTGTTTCAGGATAAAAGATTTGTAAACGAGATCTGTGGACTCAAGAGCAAGGTCTGTTCAAATCTCATATATATATTCATGTTATGACACTTTAATTTGCTGCGGGGAAACAAAAATTGATTATATATATATGCATGGATATAATATATATATAGACATATATTAATGGGGAAATGAAATTCTTAATTAGTTTTTAGCCTTTGTGATATGATATATGCTTTAAGTCTTATTTACACTTAGTCCTAAATTAGGTTCATTAATTTGTATAGCAATTTATTAGTTAGTCTCTAATTTCAATTACAATTTACAAGGAAGACCATTTTAAATATTCTTTACTTCGACCCGATGAAATTTAGCTACTGGACAATCCATTTATCATTTTCAAACGGTTTAAATTTAATTTTAAGAATCAGAGATAATATTACTTCTCTATATGTAGACTAAAATGCAAAAGATTTTTCTGTACTTCAGTCGTTGTGCTAAAAATCTTCTTCATTTTGAAAAGGTACGAAAGATTTCTTAAACTTCTAATTATGTACAAATAACTCCTTTTGATAAATGTTTTTTTGAAGGAATTAATTTTTTAAATTTTTTTACTACTATTAATTATAACAATAGTTAGTTTCTAATTTAGATAATATAAAATACAATAATAATTATATAATTGTGGAGAAACTTGATTTTTTTAAAACAAACTTAATAAAAAGGATTGTTAACACAAAATAAGAAGTTTAAAAAAAAATGTCACTTCTCAAAATTTAGAAATTTTTTGCAGTGATTAAAATTCTGGCTGCATTTTAATTGCTTGAATAACCTGTTATATATATATATATATATGAAAATAAGGAGGAACTAAATTGCTTGAACTAAAATAAAAGACCTGGAGTTATTATTTAGGTTGCATTTTACTGTGTAAATCATTTTGCCTAGTACGTTAAATTATGACTTGTTTAAGTTGTGGACAAAAACCAGATGCATGGAGTGTCAAATCTGGGAAATAATTTTTAATTAGTTAACTAGGGCTAATTAATATTCAGGATGTTATATGTTTGATTACATGGAAGGTTACGTTGTTGTAGATAATAAACTTGTGATTTAAACACGTGGGGGTTACGTTGTAAGAAAGTAGGTCCTCCCAATAACTTGTGTGGTTGGCCTTTATCAATTTTCATGTCAATGTCAATTGTCACCATCTCGTAAGTGTGTATGCATGTATATGGATGAACTAGGATTTGGCCGAGGGTTGTTTCCGGTTCACCGCAAGATTTTTCTGCAAGATAATGAACTACAGGGGGTCTCCCTTGTGATTCACCTCCGAAGCTTAAGTTAGTGTAGCTTAAGTTAGTGTTGGGTGATAAGAGATGAGAATATGAGCTAGCATGAGTAGCGTGAGTAACGTACCTTTCTAGGGTTATCATCTTGCATTTATAGGCTCATTGAGGAGAGTCCATTTAAGGAAACTTCCTTGATTGTAAGAAGAGATATCTTCATTGATATGGGAGGTAAATCATAATCTTTTCTATTTCATGTAGGAAGATATTGTTTTGTCAATTAAGGATAAGTGAATCACTATTTCCTTATTTGCGTAAGGCGCCTTGATGGCCAAGGCAGAATCCATGGGAAGGATCTCTAAGCGATTTATCTTGATTGACAGCGGATCTTGGTTGATCCTTGATTGGTTCAGGGAATGTCTCCTTATTCCTTGCGACCTTATGCTCCGTGGGCGCCCATGTCCTCTATGGTTATGGGCGTCCCTGCCTTAGCGGGGTTAAGGGCGTTCTCGCCCTTACAACCCTCCTTGTGGGTCTATGGCGTGCTGGGCCAAGGGCATCTTCTGCCAATTGGGCTTCCTAATTATTGAGCCTATTATTATATATATATATATTAATAATTCGGGGTATTCTATAATTCTATAATTCTATTCTATAATATCCTAAAAGTGTGGTAATTTTCTTTTTTTGTTACAAAAAAGAGTTGTAATTTACTCAAGCATTAATATAGTATTGAGAATTGAGAATGTATGGTATGTCACTTATGTATGTTTTGTCATATAATTTAGTTTAGACTTACATATCCTCATAAAAATTGTAAAGAACAAAAATGTATAAAAGGATTTAATTTATGTTTCAAAAAAAGGAAATGGTTGGAATAAATAATTGGAAGAATAGGTAGTTGGGAGCTTGCGCTAAAATTATTATACTAGTATATATAGCATTAATTAAGAACATAAATATAAATGATATATATATATATATATATATAGTGTTTATTTAATTTACATCCCTCTCACTGCTTTTACTATACTTCTACCCTATGCATTCAGGGAAAGCAACTGATGGAAGATAACAAGAGGTTAAAACAGGTGATGGTTATAAATTTTTAAGAATCGATCTGCATTCTGTGTGAATTGTGATTATATTAAATTGTTTGAATATTTAGGTTTCAGTTTTTAAAAATATGTATTAATTTTTTTTTAATAATTATACTAAATTCTGATATATATTTTGATGGTAGAGACTAGAGACTGGAAGTTCAAACTCTTGACATATTTTCCTTATATATAAATTGTCTGTGTTTATTGTTGCAGCTGATTAAGGATGAATTGGACGATCAGAATCATTAATCAGTTACAATAATAATGAGAATGTCTGTTAATTTGTATTTTCAGGTAACACGTGAACAAGGACAATCATCTAACTCATCTCATACTCCTCAACGCCAAATGGAATTGGATTTTGACACATCTCTCAAGTTGGGGTTTCATTAATTAATTATTATCTGCCATACATATTTGATAATATATTTAAGTTGAAGAGCACAAAGAGAAATGGAAGAAAAGGAAAGGTTAGAGAAAATGTAAATTAATTTCTCTTGTTTATTTAAGCATGCATGCAAGGTGCTATAAATTAAGAAATTATAATTACTCTATCTCAGTTGTTTTTAGTCACCACAAATTTAAACACAAGAGGTGCTATACAACAATTTTCGTTGTGATATTTATACAGAATTATTCATTTTTCAAAGGTCAAAGCGCAAATTTGGTCTCATATCTTTTACTTAGTTCTCAATTTGGTCCCATATCTTTTTTTGTTGCACTTTTGGTCCCATATCTTTGGGCTAGTTCCCAATTTGGTCCCATATCTTTCTTTGTTGCAGATTTGGTCCCTTATCTTTGGATCAATTGCAAAATTGGTCTTATATCATTGGATCAGGTGCAGAAGTAGTCACATATCTTTGCAAAAGGATTAATTGAAGGACAGAGATTGATCATTTTGCAAAAATATGAGACCAATTCTGTAACTTGACAAAAAGATGAGACTAAAAGTATAACAAAAAAAAATACAAGACCAAATTGGGAACTTCGAAAAAGATATGGGACCGAATTTTCACTTGAACTTTTTTTAAAGGGTAAATTACACTTTGGTAGCCTGTGGTTTGATCATATTTTTGGTACCCTGTGGTTTAAAAAATGACTTTTTGGTATCCTGTGGTATTCTCCATTAACACTTTGGTACCCTTTGGAGCTATTTGTAATTTTAACCATAATAAATTTTGTAAAAATTACATAATGACCCCAATATTTTTAGAAAATTACAAATAGATCCCTAGATACATATTATCTACTTATCTAGGGACTAAAATGAAAACTTTAAAAAAAATTGGGGTCAATATGTAATTTTTTAATGGATAATATCAAGGGTACCAAAGTGTTAATGGAGAATACCACAGGGTACCAAAGTATCATTCTTTAAACCACATGGTACCAAAGTGAAATATGACAAAACTACAAGATACCAAAGTGTAATTTATCCTTTTTTAAATGACATTACACCCCCTAAAAAGAAAAATATAGAGAAAACCTACTTTTTGGTCCCTCAATTGTTACTGAGTCAATGATTTGGTCCCTGAATTGTGGGAAACTACAACTCAGTCCCTCAATTGTACACTTCCGTCTACGTTTTGGTCCCTCACGTGTGGTCTGTTAGTCATGGAGCCTTTAAGTGATGATGTGTCACAGTTAAGTGCTTAGGTGACTGTTAAATGCTGAGTTGGCATCCAAATAATATATCCTACTCATTTTTCATTTTACACCTCATAAAAAGGACTTGCATGCAATATAATATAACATTTCAATATGAAACACAAAAAACAAAGGGCCATTCTGAAATTTTCACCCTCCCTCTTCTTCATCTTCTTCAACGCGTAGAAATTCATAAAGAAAACTTGAGTTCCTCAACGTCACCAATTTTTGCTGCATTAACCCAAGACTTGAGATTAGATTGCGGCGGTGATCCTCGAGCACACACCGTCGACCTCGAATGGCGCCACCGGGATCCTCGGTGTCGGAATCCTCTCGATTCTGTACAACCGGTGTTCGACGCACCAATCCTGGATCATTCGCCGAATGGAACTTGATTCGTCACCGGACACCGGAAATGCGCCGGAATCACCGGTTCAGGTTTGAATCACCGCCGAGAAGGCCTTTCCCCTCGTGGCCTAGTCGGAAACTCTCCTTAGGGTTCCGGTCAAAGCCATGGTTGAGCTAAGAATCAATCAAAGATGAGTAAAACTGTGAATCAGTGAATCTTTTGGTTCGTTTTTGGGTAGAAATTAGATTACTGAATGTTGATTATTGAAGATTGTTGAATGTGAATGAAATGTGACGAATTGTTAGGGATTGGGGTATTCATAGGTAGAAGATGAATGTGTGAGTTTATGAGGTGTAAAATGAAAAATGAGTAGGATATATTATTTGGATGTCAACTCAGCATTTAACAGCCACCTAAGCACTTAACTGTGACACATCATCACTTAACGACTCCATGACTGACGGACCACACGTGAGGGATCAAAACATAGACGGAAGTGTACAATTGAGGGACTAAGTTGTAGTTTCCCACAATTCAGGGACCAAATTGTCGACTCAGTAACAATTGAGAGACCAAAAAATAGGTTTTCTCAAAAATATAATGTTAAGGTGGTACATGTCCTTTCCGACACAGGCCCTACTCTTGTTTTTGGGTCTATCCATATATGGTCGCAACTCCCAAGGCTTTATCTGGAAATTGACTACACGAAACACAATAATTTTTTGTTTCTAATTAGTTTATTTTAGAAATTGAGAAGGTAATATAATATAATAATTTTAAGGAATGAAATTATGAGTTTATTGGGAAAAAAAATCACAAATAGTTGAATAGTGAGGAAGAGAGAGAAAAAGTGGAGAGAGTACGAGGGTACATAGTGTTCAGAGAGTGATAATATCGAAAGCAGCAATAAAGGAGGGACCATAGGAGGCGTGGTCATTTGTACGATAAAGCAAACATCACCACACGTTATCTGTGATCACCACTCCACCGAATATTCTAGAATCCTTTCCTTTCACATCCTTCTCAATTATTTCTTCCTTTCAAACCAATTTTTCTACCTTTTATTTTACTCACTCAATATCTCATTTTGCTCTTCTAATTATAGGTTCACTTTCGTTTTGTTCTTTAATATTTTTAAAAGTAGTACCTAATTATAATAAGGTTGAAGTGTACTTTTGGTCCTATAACTTTGTCAAATGTCTTAATTTGGTCTCATAACTTTTGAAAATGTGTCACTGTTGGTCCCAAGCAGATTTCCATTCATTATCTGTCATTAAATTCACTTCACATATATTTGTCACGTCATTATTCAACTCAGTATGTCAGATCATCTTTAACGACAGAAAATGGATGAAAATCAACTTGAGAATAACGGTGGGACGTTTTCAGAAGTTATGGAACCAAAGTTGCAACAAAAAAAGTTATGAAACCAAATTGAGATCTTTGCCAAAGTTATGGGACCAAAAGTACACTTTAGCCTTATATTTAAGTAACTATTATATAATAGTGAATTATTATACAAATAAACAGACAAGTAGGATTTTAGTGCATTGAACTATTTAGATTTTAAAGAGACTAAATATATAATTATCTTAAAACTTTGGGGGGGCTTGATTCGTTTTAACATAAATAAATATAAAATTTTGAAACTAGTTCTGTAAGTCACTATATACCTCCGTATGACACGCTATGATTAGTTGGAAATCATGGTATGAAATGCAATAAAGTGGAGTTTAAATTTTAGACTATCCCTTTAGTATTTTTTTTAAAAAAATTATGGGTATCCCGTATCTCTCACTTACCTATATTAACTGTTTAGGGGAAGATTGGCAACAAAAAAAATTAAATCCTTCTCAACATCAACTCTAAGGATTAAAAAAAAACTCTAAGGATCATAGTGCAGTCCACTTGTCATTGCATTAAATTGTTATGGTGGACTATTTATTTATTTATTTATATATATAAAGAAGTGTCAATATTTCATTAATCTTAAAATATGAAAATAATAGTTATAATACAATTTTTAGAGGCTGATAATTGAAAATTCTAAACTCATTTATTAATATAATAATATAGATATACCAAATTGTTAATACAAATTCAAGAAAAAAAATATAGATTCAATAAGAATTTAAAGATTAAAAATATAAAATCATTGACCAAATTGTTATTAATTAAGATTTTTCAAAAATTAAATCATGTATTTTAATTATTAAAAAGTATTTTATTAATTTAATATAAATTCGAGGACTAAATAATAATATTTCTGAAAATGTTGGAGAGAACGGAAAACTGAGCTTTTGGCTTGGCCATAAAAGGAAACATGAAGTATACATGGTTTCTCCCTGTTTACAAATGAATCAGCTAGTTGGTGTCCATCGCACACACACACAGTCCACAAAAGGCAACTACACAAGATTGTACGACAAAGGCACTCTATAAAAAAGGAAAATTCGAAAAATAATATAAAACTAATTAAAATTAAATAGTCACCAATCTCTCTCTCTTTTGCACTGTTTCTGTATCTATCTTTATATCTTTCTTTCTTCCTCTCCCCACTTGTTTGCTTTATTCACATGGATGCTTGGTTTGGTTAACAACACTTAAGGCTATTTCTCCTTCTTTCTCTTCTCTCTCTTCAAACTGATTTCTTACCATTTCCAAAGACAAGCTAGGGTTGGTTGGTTTCGAACATTCTTCCCCGGTAATTACATTTCTCGTCCTTCTCTCTCTCTCTCTCTTTCTAAATATGTCTATATTTCCTCTTTTAGATAAATCTCTCTCTCTCTCCCCTTTCCATATATATCTTTGTTCAGTGGTGACTGGATCTGATGATGATGATGATGAATATTGTTTAATTTGTTTTCTAAAATTAATAAATTACTTTGTGGGAATTAAATATAATGAGGTTTTGAATATTTGGAAATTAAAGGAATTATTAGGAGAATGACTAGGCAGAAGATAGAAATAAAGAAGATAGACAACATAACAGCAAGGCAAGTAACATTCTCAAAGAGAAGAAGAGGGCTTTTCAAGAAGGCTCAAGAACTTTCCACTCTCTGTGATGCTCAAATTGCTCTCATTGTCTTCTCTGCCACTGGCAAGCTCTTTGATTTCTCCTCCTCCACGTATGTATATATTTCTCTCTAATAATTCATTCATTAATTGTCTATGCTAATTAATTAATTGGTTTTAATCTTATTTTTCACTCATTCATTAATGTTCTTTAATTTGTATATATACACAAATGACCAATATATATGTGTGTCTGTCAGCCTATAGCTAGCTAGAAATGTCTTAGCTTTCTCAGGATAATCTCTATATGTCACTATGTTCATTTCTGTATTGTGTGACTTTAATTTGTATTCATTAATTTTCATGGATTACATCATCTTCTCCCTCTTTACTTCAAAAGGATTGAAAACAAAGAAAATGAACCAACTAACTAAAGTTACCCACCATACTAAGCTAGATGGGATGCAAAAGTAGCTAGGGATGACAATTCAAGAGGTATTTAAGTTACCCATCCTAATACACTTGTAAGTTGTAAGAAATAGTAAATATATGATATTTATTGAAAATGGATAGTCAGACACTCAGTATTTGTGTACTACTGCATTAGCTGATTGTATGGCTTATGTTACCCACGCATTGTAGGCATTGGATGAGTTTACTTTAAACTTTTTGTTTTGATGTTATTGTTCCCTTCTACCAAAAAAAAAAGACACTCAGCATTTAATATATTTTAATATAAATATTTTTATTTAATTTTTTGAGTAGAAGAACTTGTCTATGAAATCAATTTATTTATTGATGATTCTAAAACATTTTGGAGCAGATTATATTCTTTTATATGTTATATTTAAAACTTTGGTACAGTTGGTCTGAGGTGATGAACTTTAAGTGCTATTAATGATTAATGATATTTATATAATGGTCATTAAATTTCCTGAACATATTGTGTAAACTTGAAGGGAAGCAGATATATATATATATATATATAGGATTAAAGAATAATTAGAATCTCCAATATTTTTTTTGGCTTGCTCTAGTGTGCAGGAGGTAATCTCAAGGCATGATCTGCACTCAGACATTGAAAGATTAGACCATCCACCTAATGAGTTGCAGGTAACAAAGATCACTTTTTGTTTTATATTGGGCATTCAAATGATGTATTAATTTTGATTGGAGAACATGAACAATAATACAGAAGGTAGGTTCATTATGCATATATCTCTTTGAGAAATACTTGGTTAAACTAGTTTACTTAAGTATAATTTAAAACTAGTTTACTTGTGTGTGTGTGTGTGACTCTGTAAAAGTTGGATTCTTATTCTCAATTCCTATTAATTAGCATTTAGCACGTTGTAAATTGATCATGCCACTCAAGAATTGACTAGTAACATTGTATGCTCTCATTGGTGTGTATTGATGAAATGCTATATGCTAAGTTTTTGGACTCTAAGTGTCATTCCAATTTCATTGAAAATTAAAATCCTTCAATGCTCCAATATTTTCTTTTCTAAAGCCAAAATTAAAGCAACTTTTCAAGGCTTGTAAATCGAGTTGCAAACCAATGGGAGCAGATCTGCTGAAGTAGGAAAGTGGTAAAGTATAGATCTCATATGTGATCTGTCCATTAAATCATTCAAAAAAAATTCAGCACAATGAAAGATCAAGATCTCATAATTTACATAATTTACCACTTTCCTACTTCATTGGATCCACTCCCCAGACGAATGAGATCAGTATATATGCATCCTATGTATGCAATAAGTTAAAGTCTCATATATAACATCTCTCAATCAATAGAGCTGAAGAAAATTGGAAAACAAAATTGCAAGTCTTGATATTATTCAATTCTGATTGTTGATCAAGGAGGTGAACTTTTGTAAATGACTCAAAATTGAAGGGGATATTTGGATTTGTCTTACATTTAAAAAAAATAAATAGCATTGAGTCTCACTATCCCTAACATTCCTTCAACTCTAATATATTTGGTATCATAATTATCTTTAACTTTCAGCTGAATTTGCTAGTTTCTATTTTAAATAGATTATGTATGTGGAATTATATATATTGTCCTTACACTAAAAACTTGTTTTGTTTCCAACTTTCCATCCATATACTTCCACAAACCAACTATCCGTTTCCAAATCTCTTGATTATTGGTTTATTATACATGCATGCATTTGAACCTTTTCCATAATTAAGAATTGATAGGTTGCTGATGCATGCCATTGAATTAATTAGCATGCGAACAGTGAAATGAAAAAATGCATGTTTTTTTTTTAACTGAAATATATCTTTCTACATTTTGCTTGACTGAAATCAAAAGTCATGAATTAACATATATAAATCTCCTGGAAATTTATGCACAGAATGAGAATGAAACCTACAGCATGCTCCGGAATGAAGAAGCCCAAAAGATTCATGAACTGAGGTATATATATATATCTATACACTGACCCACCTTGTGCCTTCAATGCATGAAATTTAATATATTGTGTAGTGAAATTTAAATTTTAAGCTTATTGATATATTCTTACAATAATAAAGTTGTAATTCAGCTCTAGTTCAGAGAGTATAATGTAATTTTCCTCTTAATAATCATATATATTGTACTACTAATTAATGTTTTTGCATGGCTCTATCTTTAACTAACGTAACAGGCAGTTGAATGGGGAAGAGCTAGAAGGATTGAGCACAAAAGAATTACAGAAGCTTGAGGAACAACTTGAAAGAGGTTTGAGCCGTGTTTCAAAAGCAAAGGTTTGCAGTTTTTCATTGTGCCATCTTTAATTTATATATATATTGTGCATGCTAATGTGTGTGTTTAATAAGCTTATATACTGATGATAAGGTGTTTAAATATGCAAAGATGAATATTTTAAAACTTCTATATTAATTGTGCACAGAAAATTATATGTTGCATATGTACATTATTTAAATACGTTTTTAATAATTAGGATTTAGGGTTAGCTAGCTAGCCCTTATAATATACTCAATTCATGTTATTTTTTGGAGCCAATTCACTGCTATTCTGAAATTAATTGATGGAACTAACTGTGTTTTTCAGGATGAAATGATCTTGAGAGAGATCAGTGAGCTCCATAGAAAGGTAATAAATGAAATTCATTCCAAACTTTAGTACTCCTCAAGTCTCATATATATATGTGTGTGTGTGTTCTTGTTATCACTTGAAGCTTAAAAAGAAGGAAGACAGAGTGAACTTGTATATATATGAGGGTGTCACTTTATTTTCTTATAGCTACTCAAAATTGCATTTGGCAAATAAGCTACAAACTACATTTTAGTAAGTTCAAGAATGCTAAGGAAGTTGTAAGCCCAATAAAGGTGGATAGAGAATTTAGGTCTGAATTTGACCTGTATGCAACTGAAAATTTCTGTTTAATCAGATTTATTAAATTTGTTTTATTAAAATTATAGGTGAAAATTAAAACACTTATGAGTATGGATGGAGAGGGAAACATATAGAGGACAAGGAAAGCAAAATAAAAGTTTACCTCTGACATTTGCTCTTATTTAATTTTAACTAAAATTTGTCTCCCTAGCTTAGCTTAATCTTGTTCATTCTCCTCAATTCATATTCTCTAAAAATGAATAGTAAGACTTTAAATAAATCAAAGAAAATGCCATAATTAAAATTTCAATTCTCTTCACGTCCCCTCCATATAGTATTCTCCTCAATAATTAATTCAAACAATCCAATAATGTATATTGTATTAGATAGAAATGCATGATCTCCATAATAATCTCTCTGGTGAGTTTCTCAATGCAGGAAATCCAGCTGATGGAAGAGAACAAGCGATTGAAACAGGTGATGGGTAGTTTTCAATTTATTTGCATATATAATGATTGAGAGTTAAATTTGTGTCATATTTTTCGATGGTATATATATATATATATATATGAGGGAGAAAATTACCTCAAAAGGATGGAAAATATAATGTGTGTTTTTAATTAATTAGGTGAAGAGCCATGTGAATGAACAAGGTCAATCATCAGAGTCTGCTGTTATTGGAAATGCATCTGATCCTCCTCATCATGACTATGATAGTTCTGACGACACCTCTCTCAGACTGGGGTTAGTTTAATTAATTTGAAATCATATCCAATATTTTCATTAGTTTTCAATAATTAGTATATATATATTGACAAACCTATATTTATTTGAATCCCAATATATCTTCAATGTTATATAGCTAGGCATAGTTTTTTTATAGAATATAATCCACTAAATTTCTATAGAAGCAAGTGAAGTATTAGTTCTGATTAGAATCTACATACATTCATATATATATATATATATATATATATATATATATATAAGAATCTCATCATGGCTCATTTACTAGGTAAAGCCTAATATTGAGTTTATTAAATTTTTTATTTCGTATCTCTTGCAGGCTGTCTTTGTTTAAATGAAAACAAAAAGACGACCCAAATACTGTAGCTTCCATTCTTTCTGTCTAAATTAACTCATTGTTGGAGTTTTTTTTTTTCCAATTTACATATGTAAATTTATATGGCAAAAGCACCTCCGAGCCTCCAAATTATAGGATAAGTTTCAGTTATACTTTTAAATTTTTGGAATCGATTGTATTCTTAGAGTTTCATATTTTGCTCAATTGTACCCCCAAGGTCTAATGCCGTTTAAATCATTAACAGAAAATGTTGAAATCATGTTGACGTTAATAGTTTTTTGGTATAATTGACAAAAAAATTTAGAAGTTTTGGCATACAATTGAAATGAATGTAAAAACTTTGAGGTACAATCAACGCCAAAATAAAGAAGAAAAAAAAAAGTCACTCACCACATTTCCATAGTGTCAGCATTTTTTGTTAATGTTTTTGACGGCATAGGTATTGGAGTATAATTGAGTCAAATATAAAAATTTGAGAGTATAATTGAATAAAAAAAATTAGGAGTATAACAAATATTTATTCTATAAATTGGAGATACCAAAGATGTTTTTGCCAATTTATATGGAAATTAACTTTGGTGTGTAAGGAAGTGTTAGTTAAAATGCATGTGAGCATTAATAACAGTCATATACTCAAATATATATCCACGCTGTTACTGCTAGAATTGAATTTGACTGTAGATGCAGAAACTTCAATGCTAATGTAATATTGAAGAGTTGTTAGATTAACATTTATAACTATATAATATACACATCGATCGTTCCTCTTCTTATATATACCTAAATGCAATGAAGGTTGATTAGGGATTGATCGTTGTTGATGTATATAATATGGAATGTGTTTTTATGTAACAGTTTGTAAAGATGGATCGAGGTTGATTGATAGAATTTTGGATAATTATATCTAAGGGATTTTGAGTACATAACTACATATGTAATTACCAAGTGAATATCATAAATAATAATAATCAATAAATCCTTTCTTGTAATTAAAGAAAGAGTTTAAGGAAGAAAGGAACCTAAATTAAACTTACTTTTGATATAATTAAGAGTATCTAGAGGTCAGACGGGAATAATGACTAACCTCTTCATCATCGGTTCTTGGTAAACAATTGGACACATAATATTTTTATACTAAAAAAGGTAGGATTCGAACCTCCACCAATTAGTTATAAACAGTTAGATACATAATGTTTTTCATATTAAAAAAGGTGATATTCGAACCTCCACCAATTAGTTAAGGGACCAAGTAAAAAACTACTAAACCACATTCATAATTAGTTATAAAATGAAATGAATGAAAATGAAAATGAAAAAGAAAAAGTAAAAAACCAACAAAATTCCCCTAGGGGTTTGGTCGTTTTGGAGGAGTGAGATGAGTGATAATAAAATAAATGAAAATGAAAAAGAAAAAGTAAAAAAGTCACTCGAGGAGTACGAGGGTACAAAAATATCATCAGATCAGACAGCAATGGAGACATGGGTCTCTCTGTACGGATATGTTAAAGTAGCATAACATCCATATCACCATAAATGCTCTCCTCTCCTTCACAACCTACTCTCTTTACTTTTTCTATTATTATTCTTATTAACTTGGACACTTTTCTTTTTCCACAAATTACTCTTTTAGCCAATAAAATTTGACTAAGTTAATAAATTAACTCATACCCCATCACGTTGTAGGTTCGAATCTCACTAACAATATAAGAGTTTGATTGATAGATGATTTGTAAGTGTTGATAGAGCTTAGAGGCATATTTTGACCTTGATGAGCCCTTAGGATCCAACTTACTTAAATTGTTTTTTTTTTAAATGGCTTTTTTATTCTTAAATTTATGATTATTATTTTATTTCTATTGATATATTTATTAAGATATATATATATATAAAAGAGAGAGAAGTTGTCTAAATTAAATGAGTTAGTGTATGATCCAACTTAGGAATTGCATGCAATCTATGAAGCATGGGCATTGACATGGATACGGGACACGAAACGGACACGGACACAGCGACACTTCAAACTCTCAAAATTACGCGACACGACATAGCATATATTTATATATATAAATAATTAAATATTCATAATTTTTAATGAAAAAATTAAAAATTACAATTTTTATTCATAATATATGTCATATCTATTATTATTTTATCTTGCCTATCATGTTAAAGTTACAAAAAATTGATTTATATTCTAAAATTTATGGATATGTGTCGTGTCGGTGTCATACGAGTGTCGGACACTGACACGTGTCTGACACGGCGACACGCCTTNAAAAGAATTGTGGATTAAAATAAAATAAAAAAATAATTTAATTTTCTTTTGTGCACGTTAAGAACGATGTTATGATTCTTTTATGATCTTATCCTACGTCTTGGGACATTATTGGTTGGTTCATGTAATTTTCTGTGGATCACATACAGTGCCTGCACCAACTTCCTCAATAAACCATTAACACAGGAAATGATGTAAGAACTAAGTGGATATAAATGGATTCAATTTTTTTAATTTGGAAAAAAATAGATAAAGATATTTTTTAGATTCTGGGTATGTAATAGATAAAGATATTAAAATGAGAGATATAAGAAAAAGAAAATAATTAAATATATATAGTCCATATATTATTAATTTATTTACATATATTTTAGAAACTATATATCTACCTCTCACTCTTATTTTGAAAACTCTAAATCTAAATCGAAATTAGATATTTATTGATGGGTAGGGCAAGTTAAATGTTTTTTTCCGTGAATATAATATAAGTTTGACCATGAAACATGTTATCCATCTATCGAAACTCAATTTGACATCATTTAATTTATTTATGATTTCAAAGTATTCGTAAAAAGAATTATAACTTTAAATTTATTGTATTTAAACTTGAAACGAAATATATATGATCACATTCAATTTTTTTTAAACTAATTTAAAAAATTATAAGAATGTGTAAAATCAATATGAAAAAAAAATATAAGGGATCAATTTGAAGTTTTGACCTTTTATTTATTAGAGGAAAAAAAAAAAGCAAAACACACAAATATATATATATATATTTGTCAGAAATATAAATATTTCATTCATAGGAAAATAGCACAAGACTATACATTATGAATTTATGGAGACTTAAATAAAGTATAGATCTAATAATATAAACATAACCTTACGCTCCTAACATTATGTATAGGAGAAGAAAAGAAAATCTACACAATACACTTAACAAATAAAATTAGATCAAACTCCCCTACAACAAAAATATAAAGTACTATTTGTGCATGTGTTGTTTGAAGGTTGCGCTGTGTCATCATCATTTTCGTGAACAGAAGGTGCATAGATGAGTCTGGTCCCAACTTCAATTTCAATCTGACATTCTATATGAGGAATCAATGCAATACTCTCTCGCCCTCTGTATTAGGTTTTCATTTTAAACAATTGAACCATTGAATATTTTGATTTTTATATTTTTATTGATATAAAAACTTAACAGAAAAAAAGGTAAAAGTATTCATTTCGTCCTCAAACTTTACACCTGTTGTCAATTTCGTCCCTAATCTTTCTTTGCTCTCAATTTCGTCCCCAAACTTTACACATGCTATCAATTTCGTCCCAATATTTTTTTGCTGTCAATTTCGTCCCTAATCTTTCACATTTTGGTCAATTTTATCCTTTGATTTTACTTTAGCCAAATATTGACGACAAAATCTATGTGGCTAACGATATATAATGTAAAATTGATAGAAAAAGAAACTCAAATCCTAACTTAGATTCAAAAACAGGATGTAGTCTGTCGTTAATCTATTAAAATAAGTTAGTCAAAGGATAAAATTCACGAAAATGTGAAAGATCGGGGACGAAATTGATAATTGATGTAAAGTTTGGAGACGAAATTGACAACAAAAAAAGATTGGGGAAGAAATTGACAGCTTGTGTAAAGTTTGGGACGAAGTTGACAACAAAAAAGTTTAGGAACGAAATTGACAGTTGATATAAAATTTGGGGACGAAATTAATTCTTTTGCCGAAAAAAATGTTCAAGGAAAATCAAATCCAACCAAAATGATAGTTTCTTATAGAATAATGAATTTAGGTCAGATAGAGATATCTGAATTTATTAGGAGTACTTGACAATATCTCTAATGATTTTTTTTTTAATATTTATGTGAAAGTGTAAACTTGATCTTATATATTTTGTTTAATTCTCAATTTAGTCTTATATTATTTTTTATTGCACTTTTGGTCTCATATGTTTTACTCAAGTCTCAATTTGGTCTTATATCTTTTTTTGTTGCACTTTTAGTCCCATATTTTTTGGTCATGTTGTAGAGTTTGTCTCATATCTTTGCAAAATATTCTATATTGTGAGACTTATGAAGGAATGTTTTGCAATGATATGGGATCAAATTGGTTTTTTTTTTAAGATATGGGACTAAAAGTGTGACAAAAAAGGATATAGGACCATATTATAAACTAAGCGAAAGATATAAGACCAAATTTATACTTTGACGTAATATTTATTTTTTATATTTATAAAACGATTCAATTTTTACCTTAATATTTATATCATATGATTTTTTTATGAAATTATCTAACATACTTTGTCATCTTAAAATTTATTTAATAAAATTATCAACTTTAAAAATCAATATTTTATTTGTAAAACACGAAACAAATTATAAACAACACATTAGCGAGGCTTCAAAAGTCAAAACGTCATGCGTACGTGTACATTTTCCGGCCAAAGAACTACATGTACATTTATAATAAATCAAATATTCATTAAATAGTCAATAATATCACATAATAATTATTGGAAATAATGACAAATTAAAATATGAAGATAACGCATTAACAAGTGTTTGGTGTAGTGGTTAGCGAGCTACACCCTAGGTGAGAGGACTCAGATTCGATCTCTATAGTCGATATTGTTGAGAGGGCACAACTGTTTCGTCTTTGTTGCCCAAATAATGAGATTAGTCTTCAATTAGACCGTTACACAGATAGGTGGGGATAACCATGACATTATCTAAAAAAATATGAAGATAACGTTATAGTTTATAAAATAAAATAATATAAAAAATTAACATAAATAAATATAAATTGAATTATTGTTGAAGAAAAGATGAAATTGGATTAGAAAAGATAAAAATAATCTTAAATTCTTAATTAATTATTTTTTTTGTTATCCACTCTGTATCCAAAGTTTTGTCTAATTGTCTTGATTAGTCCATATTCGACCTGCATCACGCCCATAGTTATAGTATTAGAGTCTTTCAACAAATATGCCTCTATTCACAGATAAATCATCACAAACTCAAAATTTTATTTAAGTAAATATTAATTAAGCCTCTGACCACTTTAACCAATGTCTTTTTATTGATGTTTTGCTTATCGGATCTAGATCCTCTGCATTTGCTCTCTATATTTTTTAGTGTATTTTAGAGAGATAAAGGAAGGTGTAGAGAAAAAAGTATAGATCTCATGAAATAATTAATGTATAAGATTTACACTTTTTCTCTATATTTATTCTTTCATTTCTCTAAATTCTACAAAAATATAGAAAATAAAAATGCAAAAGATCCCCTACTCTAGCCAAGTTGAGCCTCTTCTTGTATATATATAAATTCACACTGACAAATTGACAATATTGGTAAGGACCACTATTTTTTTCCCCTAAAGGACCACTTTATTTCTGTGGTCCTGTGGATCATTGAATTTTTGGAAATATAGTATATACTAAATAAAGTAGCCATTATGTTAGTTTTTTTAAAAAGTAATATTGGAACAAATTTTACTATTTTTTAAATGACTAGTAAGAAATTCATGTTCATATATAGTATTTATTAACGATTTTTGTATGTATTTAGATGCATATTAATAATATCTTAAAAATATTTTAGTCAAAACATAGTGTCTTCTTAAACTATAAATATACTAAAACAGTACACTACAATTTAAATGATTTTTATTTTACTGAAATTAAAAAATAATGAAAAGTTATTTAGATTTTTTTACTTTTCTATCTTTACTCCCTCATTATTTTGTGTAAGAATTTTTTTCTTTAATATATTATGTATATATATATATATTTATTAATTATATATAATTTTAAAATCCAATAAAAGATTTAAAATCGTATATAATATAGGTGTTGTCAAAACTTGTCTACATACATAATTATCTCAAATATAACATTCTACAAATGCCATCATTTGAATTTGAAGGAGTTCATATAAATTGCATTGTTTTTGTGATGAAAAAAAAAGGGTAATAGTACGAGGACTTCAGGTTCTTAATTTAGAATTTGACTTTCATCATTATTATTTTCTCTCAAGTTCCAATAATACTATCAAAAATAAAAATAAAAATGAAAAATTAGATACATGAATTGAGGAGTACGGAGAAGAAAGAAAATAGAATGTCTGATGAGATAATTGCTAGCTATGTGATGTACATGCATATAATTTGAGATAATTGCTAGCAGGATATATTTAAACCTGAATTGAGATATAAGTAGACATTTAAAATAATTTATATGTATCAAAATCTTCAACCATGATATACATGCATGTATGTAATTTGAGTTTTATTTTTGGATTTCGGGGTTCGTCCATTGCTCTACTATACCAAAAATAAGATATATTAAAAATAAAAATATAATAAAGTAAATAAAAGATTCGAGGTGTAGATAAAAACAAAATAAATAACACACAAATTTGGGTGACCCCAACAATGAATTATGAATTTATGATAGATATATCCCTTCGCTCTCTCACCACGTTGAGCACGGTGTGGACTGTGTGGAGGAGTCACTATTTCTATAATAGACATGAAAATGATACATACTTTTTATACAACATGTCCCTGCATGCCAAGCACATTTTTATAAATTACTACTACTCATCAATTACAATGATCCAAATATATTGATGAGACATTTGATTTGTGTCTCATCAACATATTTTTCTTCAGCCAATTTTATGATTATCTCTCTTATAAAATTCTTTGAACTCAAATAAAAATTACTTATTGTTTAAAAAAAATCTTGTTGGATGTGTGGTCATACTATTAAAGATAAGATCATATGGTAAAAAATTCTATAATCCAGGGAAGGGGAAGATCTAAGAAGTTAAATTAAAACTATTCAAGAAACTATCCAAAAAGATCTATCCATCAATAACTTTACGGTTGACATGTGCAAAGATAAAACACGTTGGTTTCAATTGATTTATGTAGCCGATCCCATCTAATGAAATTAGACTTTGGTTGTTGTTGGTGTTTAGAAATAATCTTGTGGTCTCAATGAATTTCCATTTTTATATATAAAAAAAAAGAATAACTGAAATAAGTTTTTCTTCTACTAACAAAATGGTTTTTTTATACATACGGGCTACGGCTTCATTCAAATTCAAATTGTTATATTTAAGAAACCTAGCTGATTATTTTTCAATTATTTTAGATTTGACATGACTTTTTATATTTCATTGTCGCTGTAAAAAGAAAATAAGTTTTTTTTTTATTGTACAATTAATGTAGATAGTTTTCCCTTTTAAGATAGTCACTTTCTCTCCAACAATAAAGTTGGTCACTGCCTACTGCTCGGACAGTGGCCTCTCATAATTAAGTAGTCACATGAGTACGAGAGAGCATCAACAACTGGCTCACCATGTCGCCACTCATTTTTCTTCTGTTTTTTTTATAGACAAATTAAAGTTTTTTAGAGATGAAAACCTCAAATTGGTCCCAGATATCTTGGATAGATTTCAAGTTGATTTTAAATATTTCATTGGTTTCAATAGTCTTATACATTTTTGTAATTTCTTAAGTTATAATTAGTCTGAAATTAATGATATTTCTCTTGTTTTCAGTTCAAAATACGAAGAATTTAGAGTTACAAGTTACTTTTAACAAGCACTTCAAATTCTTTATCGGCCGTCAACAAACAAGGTTAAATCAAATCCTGAAAGTTAATTGTTTGTTTCACAGTCAAATAAAGTGAAATTAATTATATCTCTCTTATTTCAAATTTAAATACGATAATATCAAAACTATATATATGTGTTAGCTTTTGGAGATAGTGTTTTCTTTGCCCAATTAAGATATTGACAAATATGGTCAAATCTTGTCTGAGAAGTTGGTTTTGGACAACTTTAAAAAATTATAAAAATATGTAAGACTAATTTAAAAAAAATAAAAAATTTAAAATCATTTTAAAATCTACGAATAATTTGAGATTTTGACTTTTTTTTATCTCTAAATTAAACTTTACGTTAAATCTTAAGCCTTTCTTTTCGTGTAACTAGTATGTCACCCGTGCGTTCGCACGGGTTCTCTGATTTTTGTACATACCAGCACACATATATTGATAACACTGATATTAACATACATTGCACATATTATATTAGTAGCAACAATGTATATTAGCCTCCATCATAACTTTATATCTTTTTATTAGACTCAAGGTCATATACTAAAATATAACTGTGTTAACCTAACTAACTAAAGATAAATGATTATGTAACTTTATTTTTTAAAATAAATGTTGAGACAATATTAAGTATAAAAAATTGAGGTGGTGGGTTGGTTTGATAATTTAAGACCTGATTTGAGTTTGTTTACATCTGACTTAAACATTTGTTCTGAAAGACGTTTCATAATATCAGAGATAATATTACCTAAATATAAAATTCACTTGAATTTATCTTTTCAACGATCATTATTAAACTTAAAAAACTAAGCATATCTTTCAATTTCTAATTAAATCTTTGAACCTTTAATAATTTTTATATTTAACGACTATATAATGAGGTAATGTTTGGGGTTAAAATTATACTTTTTACCTAAAATAATTAATGAAAGAATTTTATTTTGTGTAAAATATTTATCTTAATTATCAAAATTTTAATTGAAAAAAAATCAAATGTTATATTTTTTTTTTTCAAATACACCATTTAAGTGTCAATTGTTAACACCTACTTCCTTGTTGATTTACAGGTACATCAATTGATGAAACGATTGACTAAATAATTTTAAATTATTTCTTATGGAAAAAAAATAATTTTAAATTATTCCATATATATCTAAAGTCAAGAATGGTATCTTTAACATCCTATGCAGAATTGATAAAATTAAACAACAACAACAACTAAAGTCTTTTTTTACTAGGTGAGGTCAGCTTTATCGATCAACCGAGGCTAACACGTTTTATCCTTGTACATGTCAATCATTAAGGTTATTGATAGATAAATCTTTTCAAATAATTTCATGGATAATTTTCTTTGGTCTTCCCCTTACCCGAGTTATAAGATAATTATCAACTATTTGATCAACTCTGCGTATCGAGATCTCCATAGGTTTTCTTTGTACAAGTCTGAACCACCTAAAGCGTGTTCCAACCAATTTGTCTACGATGAGTGTTACTCCAACTTCCTCTCTAATAATCTCATTACTAATCTTATCTTTTATAGTATGACTACACATCTATCGAGACATTCTTATCTCAGTCACATTGAATAGATAAAATTAAAAACTTAACTAAATTACTTAGTTTATGAGTTATACTATGTATGAGTCATCATTAATTTGAATAGTAATCAAATTTTAAATGTTTTAGAGGCATGGATGAGTGTACGGATTTAATAAGATTAAATAATAAATGCTTTTCGAACTGCATAAAAAATGGGGAAGAAAAAAGTATATATAAAGAAAAAGGTTGTCGTTGTAGAAAACAAGATATATCCTTAGTTTTCTCTACTTTTATTCCTTCGATCGGTTCTTTAATATTATTAAATAATAATAGTGGCTACAGGGAAAACGTCAACTTGGCCATAAAAGGAAAAACATATATCTGAATTTCCTTTAAATAGCTATCCATCAACTTGTACGAACCAGTGAGAGATGATTGAAGAAGAAGCACAAAGAAAGCAAGAAAGAAAGGAATAAGAGAGAGAGAGAGAGAGATATGGCTTGCTAAAATATTCAGAAATCTCTCCCTTATATTCTTCTTCTTCTTCGCTTTCCCATCTATACCATTTCTAGCAGGTAGGGTTTCTTATTTTCGTAACCTTCATCTTAAACTTTCTTCTCTTAAAAATGCTTTTTCTGCAGTTCTTTTTTTTTTTTTAAATTAGCGAATTCCCTTTTTTTTCTGTTTCTCTTTCAATTTTCCATGTATAAAAGTTTATAAAATTTCTTACTATATATTTATATATCTTATAGTGTTTAGCGTCAAGATTTCTACTTAGCTTGGTGAGTTTGAGAGAGAGAGAGAGAGAGAGTTTAAAATTACCAGTAAGTCAGTACTGCTACTATAATCAATATCTGAAGGTAGTTTAAATTTCTAGTTACTTCTTCCAAGATTAACTAATTAACTAATGGATAATCTCTCTTGCTAGTTAATTAATGTATACATTTATTATTTGTACACCCTCCTGAAGTCCAGAATCTGATTCTGATCCGCTGGTTGGTTAAATTCTTTGTTGGATTTTGTGAAGAATATGAAATAGATCTCAATTTCTGTGTGTCATGTGAAACCCACTAGTTTTTCCATATAGTGAGCATAAAATAAAAATAAAAAATAAATATACTAGATTTTTGTTTTTGCAAGTTGGTATATATATATATGTGTGTAATTTTCAAAATTCAGAGTATATGTATAATTTAGTAAATAGTAATAAATGTGATTTGAATAAGGGTGATTAATTTAGATGGAGGAATTGAATTGAAGGAGGAAAATAAAATGACTAGAAGGAAGATACAGATAAAGAAAATAGACAGCATAACAGCAAGACAAGTGACATTCTCAAAGAGAAGGAAAGGTCTANGCACACTCAATTTATTTTACTTTCTGGTGTTTTATTTTTTTTTTGTTTGATAACAAACGGAATTCATTAAAGGAGAAACCAATAACATAGGTAACAACGAATAGAAAAAGGTACTGAAATGTCACTTTTGAAAAAATAGGGTACTAAAGTGGAATTGGTCTATACCTCAGAGTACCAAAGTGTAATTTATTCTTGTAAATAAGTAGTTCCAATGTTTAATGCTTAACATATGTGTATTTAAGAGTAAATATATAAATTAGTCTTTGAATGATACACGAGTTAACAACTCAATCCCTAAAAGTTGTAAAACAAATATATTTAAGTTCTTTTGTCCTTGCAAATTAGCCCGAAAAATCAGTTTAAGAGATTTAGATGTATATAATTGCCTCCACGACTTTTAAAAACTAAAATGTGTAAACTAGATTTTTGGAGCTTGTGTATCTTTTAGAAATCAAATTGTATATTGACTTATGTATTTAATTAGTTCTAATCATTCTATGAGTAACCTAGCTAAGAGATGAGAATGTGGGAATTGGAGGATCAAGCTAGCAAGCAAGCAATCATATGGCGGAGTCAAATATATAGTTTTGTTTATACATATCATAGTTGAAGAAGGCCATAAGAGAAACCATTTGGGATTATTTATAATAACTTGATAATTATAACTACCTAGTCAATAATGTCATGATTTCATCTTTAATCTCACTCAATAATTAATTAATTTGATGAAACTGCTTAAGTATACATAGAATGAGTCTGTAATATATAATATATTGTTTTTGCTGCGTTCAGTATGGAGCAGGTAATTGAGAAGTATGATCAATATGCAGCCATTCAAAGAATAGACCAATCATCTGCTGAACTGCAGGTACTTAATTAATTTTATCAACTCCTTAATTTTCTGGTTGCTCAAAAATTATATAAATGATATTCACTACATCAGGCTGAAAATTAAGCTGGGCTCTGCTTCTGAAGAGATTTATTTATTTTTAAAATTATTCCAATAGTGAATGAAATTGCATGTGCATTAATAATGGACATTAAATTATGAAAGGAAATTGATTTGATTACTGATTATTAATTTGTTTTAATTTTGAAATATGGGTGTAAATTAAAGCTTGAAGGTGATCCCATTGCCTATGACAAGATGCAAGAGATAGTAGCAGAAAAGACTCATGAATTGAGGTATATATACAATCTTTTACCTACCTGCCACATGCATATGTGTGTTTGTATATATATATATATGTATTCATCAATATATATAGCACCAAGATTACATATATATAAATAAAACTAATTGTTCAACAGGAAATTGACTGGGGAGGATCTTCAAGGTTATACTTTAAAAGACTTGCAGACACTAGAGGAGAAACTTGAAAGAGGCTTGAGTCGTGTTTCAAAGACAAAGGTTTGATCCCTTCTTTGTCCCCTCATTTTATTTATATTTTTTAAAATTTGTTATTATTAGGGTTTGAACCCAGGGAGAAATAGCAAAATGATCAGAAGAAATAAAAAAAAGAAGCAGAAGAAAGTCATGCTATTTGCACAATATATGCTTTCAAAATTATGAAAGATTTTAGTAGGGGCAAAAACTTGAGTCAACCTGCAAAATCCAACTCAACCTGCTATTGCGGGTTGGGATGATCTAGGTTCGTGGGTTGGGTTGTGTTTGAAATAATCAACCCACATATCCGTGGGTCGGGTTGTGGTTTCCCAATTTTATAAACCAATTCAACCCACGAACCCGCCCATAATTTTTTTTTTTATATATTTTTGTATTTTTTTTATACCTTTATGTTGTTACTGTTAGTACTTTATAATCAAGATAATTTGACTTTAGAATTTACATAATTAGATATATGTATTACATTTATATATGCTATAGAGTTTATTTTAATTGATCTATATTTGTATATGTAAAATTTATATTATTTTTTTAACTTTTTTACGTGTAGGCCTTTTCTTTCACTATTCACAAGTTTGTAACCCGTAAAGTTGCGGGTTGGGTTGGGTCGGATTGAATGATTGTTACGGGCTTCACCACCACGACGAGGCCTCACCACCACGACGGGGCCTCACCACCACGACGGGGCCCTTTTCCCCCGGCGGGTCTATCCTCCGGCGGGTCTATCCCCCGGCGGGTCTACACCCTCCCATTTGGGGATCCCCCCAAGTGTGTGGGTGTTGGGAATCGAACAGGGGACCTCCCCCTTATCAACCCCAAACACCCACTCCAACCCAAGCCATAATCACCCGTATATTTTAGTATGACTTAAATTTTATTTGCTTATATTGATGTTCAATTTATAAAAATTAATTATAAAATTGTCTTCACTTGCTTTTGCTTCTAAAGATAACCAATTTCTCAATATTTAGCCTTTTGAAGTGTAACCTTTTCAATTTAGTCACTCAATAGTCTCTCTTTCTCTTTTTTTTGTTTTTGTTTTTTTTCTATATCATATCAAATAAAAAAGTTAAAACCTTAACTTTAATAGATGGATCGAGGGATAAAAATAACTAAAAAAAAAATATTGAGACTAAATCGAGTTTGAAGGAAAACTAATACATATGAACCAACATATGATTTTGCCATCTTGCTTGCATTCTTCTGAGCTTTGACATATGTTATTATGATTTATTTCAGGATGAAAGACTTATGAAGCATATCAGTACACTTAAGAGAAAGGTAACAAAAATTCACAAAAACATAAAATTAATGTTTCTCACTATGTTTGGATTGAGTATTAAAGATAACCGAGAAGAGGAAAGATGAGAGAATTGAGATATCCTCTTCTTGTTTAGAAAATTGTGATTTTGAAAATTCATGATGAAACTGACTTTCATATTAATTGTGACTTCTGAGCAATATTGACAGAACCAGATCTTCTAAATGAGGATCCTGTGAAGTCAAAATAGGTGCATCTTATCTCACTTCAAAATTCTCAATTTAAAAATATATTCTAGAACCAGGCAAGAAATATATTCTAGAACCAGTCAAAATAGGTGCATCTTATCTCACTTCAAAATTCTCATCAGATTCTTAATTTAAAAATATATTCTAGAACCAGGCAAAAAATATAAATTAAGCATAGAGAGGTTTTTCTTTCGTTTTTAAAAAATATAGCGTGTGTGTGTGTCTAATTGGAGTGATCATTATTGTTAGCTATGTACAGTATTCCCTTCCTTTTTCACCTCAGGTAGCCCCAAAAAGAAAAAACCTCTTGTTTGGTGATAAAATATTGCTGGAAAATCACCATTTCATGATTCTTAATTAAGTAGAAATATTACTTCAATCTCCTAGAAAATATATAGACTTTTAACCCTAAAGATTGGTGATATATGGCATAAAAATGTTCCAATACTAGCTATAGGACTCAACTATATGAGGAGAATCTAGTGCATTAATTAATTAATGCACATTGGGGGAAAATAAAGAAATTAAATTCATAGGTGACACTATGATGAAATTGACAACCAAAAAAAGAAAAATATAATATGTGATCAAGAAACTAATTAACACAATTGACAAGTATATAACAACTAATGTTGGCCATTATATTTATATATATATATGCAGGGAGCCCAACTGATGGAAGAGAACAGAAAAATGAAGCAGGTGTATATATATATATATATATA
>QANZ01048027.1:100249-123237 GCA_003254925.1 Chamaecrista fasciculata
GTAGGTTTTTAAAAATTTTCATGTTATTTACATTTTGGTCCTTTCATTTCATTACATAATACTACTCCAACCTTCATTACAAATATTCACATCTAGCACAAATTCCGAGACAATTTCATTACCATTTCATTTCATAACCACCACAACCAAAAAGTCAAAATATTATTTTTTTTATTTCTATCTATTTCCATTATCAATTATCAATTATACCCCTATACAATTTAAAAAAACCCATATATTTATTTCAACCAACCACAATCATTACATACCCTTTTTCATAATTTCACATCCTATTTTTTTCATTACATCTCAAACTAATCCAAACACCATTTTCATTACATTTTCATTACATAATTTTCTCATTACCATTTCATTACATAAAATCATCATTTCATTACCTACTTCTAATCCAAACACACCCTTAATTAGTCACAATATATAACGAAAAATTTATTTATCTGTTAAAATGATTTCACCTGTCATTTCTACAATTTTACAATGCTTAAGGTTATTTCTGATGCTGACAGTATTATACAATGGAAAGTTTGTATCAAATTGCTAACTTCACTTTGGAATATTCTTACAACATTGTGAAATTTGTTTTAGGTGTATATGTAAAGCATACTTCTTCAACAACGAAACTATAATTCATTATTCAGCATTTTACATAATTTTTGCTGTTAAAATTGAATTTGAAAACGCAGCATTATATGCAGTGGTTTAGCTTTAAAAAATTGATTAGTAAGAAATGAATATATTAAGAACATTGTACGTAGTTCACGTGACAACATATGGTTGTATAGCTGACAAACCAAAACATCACCACATTAATGTTAACGTACCTAACTAGCTACTTGAATTCTCTTGCAGTACTATTTGAGTATTTGGTAAGAATTCATCATTTAATGGTTGAAAATTGAAATATTGAGTATTTAGCTAATTAACAAACACATTGGCTTGTGTGGTCTGAAAATCTAAGTTTATTAGCTAGGTTTCATCATATATATATAGATCAGAGTTCCTAAGGTTTTGCTAATTTGATACTGTATTATTACTTTTTTGGTACAGACATATTGATATTCAGCAAGTTTATTTTGTTCTAATTAAATGTGCTTTAATTGTGTGCTGTTTAGTGTTGCAGGAATATATATATATATATACTAGGGGGCTTTGCGTGCCCTAACGGGCACGCAAATATGTATGTAAAATAAATAAGGGACTAAATTGTTAACTTACTAAAGAAATAGAGACCAAATAGTAAATTTTCTCTTATTTTTAATTTCATAGACTATAGTTTTAAATATGGACGACCAGAAATGGGTGGAGCCATATAATATAAGATATACACTATGCTCTTTGGACTTTGGATTGAACCTTTTTAATACTTTGATAAATAAATAGTGAGCATTCCGATTAATTAATTTAAAACAAATTTGCAATTTTTATTATATAATAAGTTTTAAGTTATAAATTTAGAGCATCTTTATTCTTTAGGGTTGCTTCTCATCATGCATGAACAAGGTTGAAAATTGCAAATTGATGTAATGACAATTGCCATGATCACATTTGACCACAATAATAACACTCCTAATGAAAATAGTGAATATTCCCTTTTGTTTTAGTTCTATTGCTGTAGCAAGGAAAAATTAATGATATAATTTGTGGCGATTGTACAGGTTAAGGATGAATGTTTTAAGATGGAGAATGAACTAAGAGAGAAGACTCATGAACTGAGGTAATGTAAGATATATATATATATATATATATAGGATTATATATGCCCCATTGTGTTTATAACAAAAAATCCAAGTACAACATTATATACTTAATATATCTGATTAATTACAGGCAGCTCAATGGAGAAGAACTGCAGAGGGTTGACCATAACAGAATTATAGAAACAAGAAAATCTAATTAGTACATGCTTGCATCGTGTTTCAAATGCAAAGGTTTCATTACTTTCCCCATGCACCTTAAATTGGTATGATAAATCAGATTTATTCAAACTTTCATGACTGTTCAATGTTATTAGTTACAAGCATGATCCCGGAAAAAAAGAGAATTGTTTAGCATATATATATATATATATATATACATGCATGCCTTGTATGATATTTGCAATTTTGCATATATACCAAGCATAGACATATATAACTATAGTTTTCATGAATAGTTATTTTTCACTGGCTTACAGGTTGCTTGGTATATGTTATAGTTGTGTAAAAAGTTCTAACTCACCCTAAAATTAAAGAACTCTCAACATGAGATAGTTGTCTCATTATATATATATAGAGTTAGAAGTTTCTTTAACCAAGCAATCTGGGACTTCTACACGCCCCCCTCACGTTCGACATTAGGAGTGTGAAGCCAACGGGTTATATATTTCCAAAGCAGTCCACTGTAAGGCTCATCCATCCCAAATCTGACTCTGATACCGTATAGAAAAATCTAACTCACCCCAAAAGAGTCCTCAAAGAGAAAATAGTTGCCTCATTATATTTATAAAATTATAAATTTTTTTAACTAAACAACGTGGGACTTCTACAAATTTCCCAAATATATGCATGAAGGGTAGGAGGCTAGATTAATGACTTAATCCTTTTGTATGTTTTTGGTCTTTGTTTAAATATATATTCTCTTTCTTTTTATATATAAAAATCAGGTGATATTTTTAACCGACAACTAGAGAAACTATTTGATTAATAAGTTTTTGGCGTAATTTGTTTCAACAACATATATATACTCACTATCATCTTCTTTATTATACTATTATTATTTAATTAAGTGCATGCAGTACAGTGGACAAACCAATTCATCATGCTGAATTATATCCTGTTATATTGTTTAACAAAGGAATGAGAATATATAACATGTTTCTTGTCAACTTACCACAAAACATATCACCATCTAACATGTCCACTATTTCAGTATATATGTTTTGTTTCAATTGGATAAAGCATATATATATCCTGAGTTTTGGAAGAATCACTAACTAATACAACAAAATATAGTACTCTTAGTAGATAACTGAATTTTTTAAATATGTTGTCTTGAATTTGAATTGAGCGGTATATATAAAGAAAAAAAAAAGAATTTTTTGATAAAAATAAAACTCATTTTAATGATCTTTAACGCTTCAGAAAAAAAATGATCTCTAAGCTAGCTGTGGATTATTCTTTAAAAAATGTATAAAGTAGTAATTCATACTAGTATTACATTTTTTTATATATGCATTTCTATATATACCGTATAATTCATTATCTGTATTGATTATTTATAACTATCAACAACAAAAGAAAGTGAGAAATATATAAAATATGCGAGAAAAAGAAAGAAGTTTGATGAGAAAGACAAACAATGTAAACCAATGATTAAGCCATAGACATGTTCCATTAACCATAATAAACAGACACTTAAAATAATAATCACTGATTAAGCGCGCGCGTATGCTCACGCGATACGATTTAACATGAAGGGTATTATGGGCTTAAGTGTACTTTTGGTCCCCTAACTTTCACAAAAGTTTCAATTTGGTCCCCTAACTTTTGAAAATGTCTCAATGTTGGTCCCAAGTGCACTTTGATCCATTATCTGTCATTAGTGCTGATTTGACAGACTGAGTTAGCTGATAATGTGGTAAATATGGGTGAAGTGGATTAAAAAATGACCATTATGTAACATTTTGAGTCTTTTTTTCGGCTAAATCTCAGTTGATTCGTTCTCAAAATACTCATATTGAGAAAAAAAGACTCAATGTTGCATAATGACCATTTTTTAATTCACTTTACACATATTTGCTACATCATCAGCCAACTCAGCTTGCCAGATCAGCCCTAATGGCAGATAAAGGATGGAAGTGCACTTGGCACCAACGGTGAGACGTTTTCAAAAGTTAGGGGACCAAAATTACAACAAAAAAAAGTTAAAGGACCAAATTGAAACTTTTGCGAAAATTAGGGGACCAAAAGTGCACTTAAGCCGGTATGATATTATAGGCATAGGGAGAGCGTTAGTGTCGTTGCTTCCCGCGAAAGACTTGCTCCAATTCATCCTCAATTCTAAAAATTACGTCTAATCTAATCTCATAATTCATCCTCTAAATTACTTCTTCTTCTTCTTTCACCGTTTTGATCGATTTATTCCTGTCTCTCTGATTGATTGAGTTGATTGATCGATAGATCTCGCTCGCGATGGATGAAGAGTATGATGTGATCGTCCTCGGTACGGGCCTCAAGGAATGCATCCTCAGTGGCCTTCTCTCAGTTGATGGCCTCAAAGTCAGTCCACTCTTTCTTTTCTTCAATTTGAGCTTTAATTTGATGAATCTAGCATTTGATGGAAACAGAGTAGGTTATTTGAATTCTGCTATTTCAATTTCAGATAGATTGACAAACTGTATTGAAAACTCTATTATTCTTAACAAGGATATATAGTTCATGGATTATTTGAAGATATTATATATGTGATATAACAATGTTTTGAACATATGTCAAAGTGCTACTAATTAGTTGTTAATTAATTTCGATTTTATTTTCTTGAATTTGAGCTTTGATGAATTTAGCATTTGATTGGTATGTTATGTTATGGTATAGAGAGTGAACAGAGTAGGTTATATATGAATGCTGCTATGTCAATTTCAGATAGATAGACAGACTTAATGTATTTTACCTTTTTCTTTCTGTTTGCTGACAACTCTATTCTTAACAAGGATAGTTCATGGATTATTTGAATACATTATATATGTGATATAAGAATGTTTTGAACATATGTCAAAGTGCTACTAATAAGTTGTTATTTTGTCAAATATTCCCTTAGAATTAGTCTTGGTGCTTCTTAAGTCCATGGGTGTTCATAAATAATTTAATTCCCTTAACTCCTACCCACTTGAATTAGGTGTTGCATATGGACAGAAATGACTACTATGGAGGAGAGTCCACATCTCTCAATCTTACACAGGTCACTCTCCCACAATGCTCAGTTACTTACAAGCACAGGATATGTATCTATCTAATTATTTGACCCCATTTTGTTTTTCTCTTTCCATCCTGAAACTGATTGTTTTAACATATATATAGCTATGGAAGCGGTTTAGGGGAGATGACACACCACCAGAGCAGTTGGGCTCCAGTAGGGAATATAATGTTGACATGATTCCTAAGGTAAGTAGATTGCAGGACTTGTGAATGACGTTGTTGTCTTCATTTGCTGTTGAGGGCTCAAGGAAATTTTTGTTTTGTATCTTTAAAATGTTGTGGATTCCTTACTTTTAATTTTTTTTTTCTTTTTACATAAGTTTACCTTGAATTTTGTTGTGCAACAAATTTGTGATAATACGCTGTTCTCTCTTTTTGGCTCCTAATTTTTAGATTGAGCAAACCATGTCCTTCAGCTTCTTTCTGCAAAATCATATATTGTTTCTGTTAAAAAGTATTGCCTTAGATGAGGAAAAAAAAAATGCAATTTGCTTCAAATTCTCTCTTTAGTGCTTAAAAAAATTGTTTCTTGGTTTGTCTGTCTCATGGTGTCTTATGGACCATTCTTTCTGCTATAAGATGGATTTTATGCATTTACGATAAAAGTGAATATCTGCTTTTTTGTAGTTCATGATGGCTAATGGAGCTTTGGTTCGTGTGCTCATCCACACTGATGTTACAAAGTATTTGAATTTTAAAGCTGTAGATGGCAGTTTTGTTTATAATAAGGGAAAGGTCTGTAGTACATTATATAACTTCGTTTTTCACTATTGGTACTTTTTATATGTGAAGCTTTACATGTCACAAAGCCTCTTGCATGTTGGAGTAAAATCTTATGACAGAAAACTTAACCTTTTAGATCTACAAAGTTCCAGCAACAGATGTTGAAGCACTGAAATCACCATTGATGGGATTGTTTGAGAAGAGACGTGCTCGAAAGTTCTTCATTTATGTCCAAGACTATGAAGAGAGCGACCCAAAATCTCATGAAGGGCTAAATTTAAACCAAGTTACAGCGAGAGAGCTCATTTCGTATGTGTTTGCTTCCATTTTTTTTTAAATTCAAAATTCCCTAATTACAAATTTATTTTCCTCTTGCCTTGCTTTTACTCTCATTTTATATGAATTTAAATTTAAATTAAATGAGTTGCAGTTACGCACATCAAATTAAAAGAACAGAAAGTTTTCAGAATTTTAAGAATTTTAGATGAAGTTTGATTGTCTTCATCTATGTTTGCAATTGTTTTATACTTTTATAACTAAACCTTTTTTTCTCAATTTTATCCTACCACAACTGTAGCACAATGATCAAATGATTGGGGACTAGCCAAGGCAAAGAAATATTATATCACAAATGGCATTAGATTTACAGCTTTTGACATATTCATTTTTATGAGTGCCGGACATGAATTTTTAATTTTTTAGTAGTTGGGCACCGTATCGGTTCTGCTTTTTATATGTCTCTATATGATATTTTTAATTAACAATACTTTAACTCATGCAGTTTAATACTTTTATTCAACCTCCATTTAACATTTTTCATGGTTCCACAAAAATGTAGGAAATATGGATTGGAGGATGATACAATTGATTTTATTGGTCATGCCTTGGCTCTTCATATTGATGATAATTACTTGGATCAACCTGCCAAGGACTTTGTAGAAAGAATGAAGGTACAAGTTGTACAAATTATCTTCCTTTCCTCTTGCATCGTGATATGGTGTGGAAGAACTTGCCCTGCTAAATTCGTTATTGTGTACCACTTACATGTAATGGGGATTTGAAGGAAATCAATCAAACTCTATAATTTCCTAGAGTAGGGTCAAAACATAAGAGTAAATGTCTTATCGGAATTTAGATTATGGTAACAGGGCATAAAAACTTTTCCTTACATAATACATTTTCAAATATCAGGCTTAAAAAAAGGTTGAGAATGATAGACTAAAAACAGCAGTGAGAGAGTTCTTGATTTGTACCAAAAGCAAAAGCCTTATTCCATTATGGTGAGAGGAAAATAACGTTGGTAAAAGTAAAATTTGGATTGAAGTTTGTGAGAGGCTTTTATTATCTATTACAATTCCAAATCGACAATGGTCATTTTAGACATCATTGTTTATGTTTACCTTTCAGATAACTCTTTTCTTTCTTTCTTATGGTAATATGAAGAATGTTGCCAAATAACTTAATTTTTCAGGTTTCCACTGTCATGAAATTTTAAAGAAAAAGTGTCAGCTTCTAACCTTCATAAATGAGTAATACTATTTTCTTTTCTATTTAGCTTTATGCAGAGTCACTAGCACGATTTCAAGGTGGCTCGCCTTACATATATCCTCTATATGGACTGGGAGAATTGCCTCAGGTTTCCCATCTCTCTCTAATCTCTTAATTAGTATTAATCAGGAGCTAACTTTTATCTCTTTGATGAGAAATAGGCATTTGCACGTTTGAGTGCAGTGTATGGTGGAACTTACATGCTCAACAAACCAGAGTGCAAGGTTAGTCTATGATTATGTTTTAACCTGTACTGCAGTGAGTTATACAAGAATTATTTCCTTGCTTATCTCTTCTACTTTCTCTATCTGACACAGCTTGGAGCATTCTTATGTACACGTATAGTTCATTATATCGCCTTACCTACTTGATTTCTAACACTTTTAAAGAAAAGTGTAATGCTTAGTTTCCATTTAGTGTGCTTGGATGCAAAACCTGCTTTTCATAATGAAGAGATTTGAACTGATTGTAAAGATGTTTATTATCTAGGCTTGTCATTTGGAATTATCAAAAATCAATTTATTTTGTCTCTACAAATTCTTTTGTCCACTCTATTTTCCCTAATTTATATTTCTCTAGACCAGTAATTCCTAATGAACAAAAGAACTAATTAGATACCATAGATTGCTCTCGAGTTCCTTGTTTTTTTCCTTTTCTCCTCACATATTATCTTATATTGTGCAGGTTGAGTTTGACGGTGATGGGAAAGCCATTGGTGTGACTTCTGAAGGAGAAACAGCTAAATGCAAGAAAGTTGTGTGTGATCCATCATATCTATCTGATAAGGTATTCTGTTAGATTTCTTGAGGGTATCTAGACTATGAGCTTCTCTAATATGTTTGTTTTGTGATTAAAAAAGCTACTTTTTAGTTAAAAAAGCCATGAAAGTTGGTATAAATATTTATTAGTATGTTTTCATCTGCCAATATTTAATTGACTAAACAGGTAAAGAAGGTTGGAAAAGTTGCACGTGCAATATGTATTATGAGCCATCCTATCCCAGATACCAATGATTCTCACTCAGCACAGGTCATTCTGCCGCAAAAGCAACTTGGCCGTAAATCAGACATGTAAGTTAGCTTGATCTACTGCAGTGATTTCTTATTTTATAAATTACAAATGATGAAAGGACAAATCATAGTCTTATTTAATATAAGAAGTCAAGGATTTGGCCATGTAAGGAAATTTTGATTAAGCATATACAGTTTACTCGAAAAATAAGGTACCTCACTATGTCCTTCACTCTTCAGGTGATTGTTATGAGTGAAAATACTTAAACTAAAGGAAAGTAAAAGAACTGATTCTTGATTTCCCTTGTCTGTGCAGGTATCTGTTTTGCTGCTCTTATGCTCATAATGTGGCAGCAAAAGGAAAATATATTGCTTTTGTCACAACAGAAGCAGAAACTGACCAACCAGAGGTGGAATTGAAGCCGGGTATTGACCTACTTGGACCTGTAGATGAGATATTCTATGACACTTATGACAGATATGAAGCTGAGAATAATCCTGAAGCTGATGGTTGCTTTATCTCTACAGTAAGTAGAATCTCTCAAGATATATGTTTTTTCTTTTCCTTTTCTTATCCTCTGTAAAACGGAATTCATATCTTTTCATGTGATGGGATAACATAACAATGTCATGTGAGAAGAAAGATAGACACAAAGTGAGTGGGATTCACTTGAGTAGTGATTCTAACTTGATTGGTGAACCTCATAGAGTGTTATTCTATGTCCATCTTTTTTTTTTCGTCGACATTGTCATGTTATTCTGACAGCATCCAAATCTTGTAAAAGGGTACTAGAAACATGGTATACAGAGGAGTAACATACCTCAATACAGAGGTGCCTGTTTCATCTGTGTGACCTTGATATTTGGTAACATGCTGAAAACTTTATTAACTGAACTTTAACTTTGGCCTGTTTCATCATAAGGGATCTGAAATTTTATCATCATTCTCACTCAACTTAGAGAAGTACTCTTTTTATCAGCAAAATATAGTTGTACTTACTTGATATTACATTGCTTGTAGAGCTATGATCCTACTACGCACTTTGAGTCCACAGTAAAAGATGTGCTTGTACTGTACAGTAAGATCACTGGAAAGGTAAATCATTCATTACTTTATATCCTAATGAAAACGCTTGCTTTATCCAACCGCAAGCCAAAAGTACTCATCTTTCACGACTTTGAGAGATTATATTAAAACCTTGATAATACGTAATATAGAAGCAGAAGGGAATTAAATTAAGATTTACTTAAACACTTTGTACATTGCACATTTTTATATATTACTAGCAAGATGTAAATTTTGATCATATTCAGGTCAAACAGTCTGCTCACAAGATTGTTATTATTATCATTATTTTCAGGCTCTTGATCTTTCTGTGGATCTGAGTGCTGCAAGTGCTGCTACTGAAGAATAAAATGTTCAAATACACATGGCCAAGTATAAAAAACAAAGTTTTGTTTATTTATTTATTTATTCATGTCTAATTCTTAGATATTTTAGTGGAAAGTGAAAACTCACATCCTCATTCTTTTTACTTAATGACCTTTTCATACCCCATATGTGATTTCATTCTTGAACTCAGAGCTATTTTTTTTTATCAGTCGAGTTAAATGCTAAGATGAATTTTTTTTTTCTTTCCTATGAAATGCATTTTCCAGATAAGAATGACCATAATCTATTTGTAGGCCTAAATGACATGCACACCATCTTTTGGAAGCTGCAACATTGGTGAAATTTAAGTAAAATGATTTAGTTTTGCCAAGATAACTGAAAATGTCATTGAGCATTTAATATTCAAGATTATGGTCCATTTACATGCATGTTGGCTGAGGATAATGTAAAACGATAACTATCAAGACAATATGTTTGATATATGTTTACACACACATGAAGGCTCTTCGCCTGAGTTTATGGCATTTTGTAAAGAAACAATTTTAGCTTTCCTTAAATTCTAATTATTGAAAATTATAATGTCTCATGTTATGAGTTTCCTCGAGCATTAGACAAGAAAAATGATCAAATTTGTGCATTGATGCTGGATATAATGGAAGGATCAAAAGATTATAGGAAGTTCAAAGTTCAATTAAGTCAACGAGAAGTACTATGGATAATTTATTTTTGAAAGCTTATTTGAAAATGATTTATTGAAATTGTAACCTCATCTTGATTTAAATATAGACTTTATAGTATGTAAAACAATATAACATTACAATAGGCTAATTTTAATTTTTTAAAAATAATATATAATAATTGATTTAATAGTTTGATCTTAACCATGTGTTTTCATTGATTGAGAATTAACATTAAAATAAGATTTATATATGTTCCCAAATATTTTAAAGGGATGAAAAAAATTGCAAGCGATAAAATTAAAGTCTATATAAATAGTTTTATTCTGACAATGAAGACATGAACCATAAGGCTATAATTATATGTCAATTTGGATCCCCTAAAGTACTTTTAAGATGTAGTGAGGAGCGAGATAGAAACAAGTAAAGAGGAGCGACATGGGAATTCAACTATTCCAAATCTAATTAGTTACCCACCACAAGATTTAAATCAAGGATATGGTGTTTAAAAAATTTAACTATTTACCAATTACTTTAAACTTTGTTCATTAACACAAACTCTAGCGACATGGGAATTCAACTATTATAGATTTATAGTATTATGTATCGAAAGCACTTTGGGAATGAGTTTATATAATAATATTAATTAGTGATTCTCAGCTGATAATATCATCATTATCAAAACACGAGATTTAATAATCAATAAAATACTAATAAACTAAGCAAAAACTCATCAAAACTTTTAATGTCTAATTAACAATTATAGATCCGTAGATTTTGAACAAAATTAAGTTATTTTTGAGTAAAGTGTTGTGGGCTTGTAAATCTTCTAATAAGTATATTTTAAAAGATATGAGTCTTTTTGAGTGGGTGTCTTTCCCCATACCTCTTCTTTGCCATCATCTTTGTTGATGCTGTTGCGGTTAGAAATGGAATTGGTTGATTCCCAAAGTGCTTTCAATCATCTCAGTTTAGCTTTTTTGCTTTTTGCTTTTTTTTGCTAGTTTTCATGTTGCTTTATTTTCATTCTATTTGTTTTTTTTTTGCTGGTTTTTGTATCATTTACCTTGCTGCGACGACAATTGTTTTCTGTTTTGTTTTGTGCCCGCCTTGGTTGGACTTTTATTATTGAAGTATCTTTTCAGACAAAAAAAAACTATTCTTTTAAGAGAGAAAAAAAACTATTCATTAGAAGGTAAAATATTTTTTCCAATATTCTTCAAGAAACTATCTCGCTTCTCACTACACTTTAAGAATACTCTAGGGGATCCAAATTTAATTATATGCCAAGGACTATGAAAGTCAATATTTTTATAAAAGATTATATTCTTCCAAAAGCAAATAGTTTCTTGAAGAATATTGGAAAAAATATTTTACCTTCTAATGAATAGTTTTTTTCCTCTCTTAAAAGAATAGTTTTTTTTTTTGTCTGAAAAGATACTTCAATAATAAAAGTCCAACCAAGGCGGGCACAAAACAAAACAGAAAACAATTGTCGTCGCAGCAAGGTAAATGATACAAAAACCAGCAAAAAAAAANGCATCCCCATGCACTGAGGTTACGCTGATCTTAGTTCATTTTCGCTCCCACGAAAATAATCGATCAGGGACAGATTTAGATTAATTATCGTATAATTAATCATGGATGTAATCACAGTAAACATGCTAATAATGTGAAAACCATTAATTTATCTCTATAAATTAATCCATATGTTCATAACATATATAAGAAGAGATTGGCCCTAGGGCACAATTCCTATCAGCTAGAGTTTGTGTTAATGAACAAAGTTTAAAGTAATTGGTAAATAGTTAAATTTTTTAAACACCATATCCTTGATTTAAATATTTAGACAAAGATTTTAAAAGTTTAAACTATTCCCTGTCGAATTCAATAAAATTAATTTTTGTCTAAATATTTACATGGATAAATGTCAAATTCATGGTTTTATCAAAAATCATATCGTTTGTAAAAAAAAAATATTGATAAAATTAAAACCAATTTGATGATCTCTAATTTTTTAAAATGTTAATATTTGACATATTTTGCTCTTTTTGTCTTTTTTGTCCAAAACAATCTTTATTCTCACGCTTAATATAGTGAGATTTATTTTTGTACTCATAAGATAATACAAAAGAACCAATTTTTTATTATTTAAAAATTAAATACAAATTAGCATGCACTTTCGTTTTTTTTTATTTTAAATAAGGTCAAAGTACACTTTTGGTTCCATAACTTTTACTCAGGTCTCAATTTGGTCCCATAACTTTTTTCGTTACACTTTTGGTCCCATATCTTTACAAAAAGTTACTGATTTGGTCTTGTATCACTTTTGGTCTCATATCTTTTAGTTAGGTTGCAGAATTGGTCTCATATCTTTGTAAAAACTAAAAAGTTTCACCGCCAGTCCCATTTGATCCAAATATATGAGACAATTCTGAACCTGTCCCAAAGATATGAGACCGATTTTGCAACTTGACTAAAATATATAAGACCAATTTTATAACATGAACCAAGGATATGGGACAAAAAATGTAACACAAGACCAAATCTGCAACTTGAGCAAAAGATATGGGACCAAAAGTTCAACAAAAAAAGTTATGAGACCAAATTAATACTTTAGCCAAAATTATGGGACTAAAAGTGTACTTTGCCTTTTTAATAATTACTGAAATTCTTCCCATCTTCAACCTCGTCCAATAATATATTAGTGAAGCATCATGATTTGGGAGACTTTGGCCGACGAAGATGGGGGACGACAACGTGAAGGCGGAGGCACTTCAGATAATCGGAGTGTTTCAAGTTCTTCCAAAGCTCGTCGTTTTCGACCTCGATTACACTCTTTGGCCTTTCTACTGGTACGTACGCACCTTCTTCTCATTTTCCTTTTCTCTTTCTTGTTTGTTTCCCGGGAAAAACGCAAAGAAAATTCATGGGTCTCCTTAAATTCGTATCTTTCTGCATCCATCTTCTCTGTCTCACTTGTTTTCCCCTTTTGGAGAAACCCCAGAAAGAATAGACTATGCAAATGATTCAATAGACTTCATTGTTTATCAGTATTATTTCCATCTGCAAATTCATTTTTCCATTTGTTATTTGATTGAATCTAGTGATACCTCTCTCCTTTGGCAACTGCTGCTCTATGATACTCACTCCAAAGTGCTTCATATATTACGTAGATTGAGGAGCTTCTACTTTTTAGACCTTAGATAGATGAACTTTATCACAGAACATGGTTGATTTTTCTGCAAATGGGCTTATTATTTATCAGTGGTTTCAATTTTTACTTGTGTTTGGCCACGTGACTACAATCTACTTTCTAATTTTTTTTTTTTTGCCTTGTGAGTTGTGATAGCATTCTAGGGTAAATTTAATTACAGGTTATCCTGACATGGCTTAAAATCTTTTATCTTTTATGGTTTGCTCAGTTACAACTTAACCAACTTATGGTATTTTTCGTCCAGTTTAACATAAATAAACTCTTGAATGCTTCATTGGTGAACAATTTATTTTAAAATCTCTATTTCATTATACCTTGAAGTTTCCATTTGTAAAATTGAAAGTGTTTCGCACAAAATACTAATTCGGTTGTTCAGTTGTTAATCCAAGTTTCTAGAATCCATATGGTGTTTTCCTTGAGTTTGACCAAAAATAAAGTGGTAATAGAGTATAGAACAAACCATAGTGGCCAAAATACCTCCAGTCTATACTGATATTGTAACTTATTCATATTCACAAGTCATAACATCTAGGATTACATCCTTTAACTTTAAACTCAACCTCTAAAAAATGAAGAAATGAACTCCCTGATGCACAAGTCAACATGCATGTCCTGCAATAGCTTCTTTTTTCAACATTAAATCAGTCACTTGGTCTTACATTACATCTAACCAAATTTCAGTGAATGTCGCTCCAAGCGTGAAATGCCATCTTTGTACCCTCATGCCAAAGGTATCTTGTATGCTCTTAAAGACAAAGGGATTGATGTCGCGATTGCTTCTAGATCACCAACTGCCGATATTGCTCGGACATTTCTTGATAAACTGAGCATCAAGTCAATGTTTGTGGCCCAGGTTTGTTACTCTAAAGTCTAATCTTTCATTTCCTACTTGTTCTGTTTCTTATGCATTGAGAAAAAGTAGAGTTGACTACTGATTTTTGTAAAAGGAGATAAATAGAATTAGCACATAAGCTGAGTTTAGCTTTCTGAGCTCATTCCTTCTCTCATTTTCTGTCCTCTCTTTCCCTGATATGAATACTATCAATTGTATGCTGTGATCATCAGTATAAATAACTTTTACAGGATACTATTGAGAATGTGTTTTCATACCCAAAAAAAGGAATTATTCCTGAATAAAGGTTTCTATAATAGAATATCTAATGGTTTTATCGACATTTCTATTTTAGGTTAACCAAATCTAATATTCTTTCTGGTTTTTCAGGAAATATTTTCCAGTTGGACACACAAAACAGATCATTTTCAGAGAATTCATTCAAGGACTGGGGTTCCGTTTAATTCCATGCTTTTCTTTGATGATGAGAATAGGAATATCCAAGCGGTAACAAACTTCTGACATCTGTCATTTTCCTTTTCATGAAGTTTTCTGATTTTCCTTTTCAATATTAGCTATTACATTTCCAAATGACTCTATTGTGACTTCAATTAGCATTATGTATCAATTTGCTCATCATGGCATGGAAGAAGTGGTTATACATACATTATATGCTGGGAAATGGTAATCTCAAAAATGGTATTTACAGGTCTCAAAAATGGGAGTGACAAGCATTTTGGTTGGAAAAGGGGTGAATCTAGGAGCATTAAGAGAAGGACTTACAAGATTTTCTCAAAACCGGAATGCATCAGAGAAGAACAAGCAGATATGGAAGACCAAGTACTCTAAGAAGGCAGACACTTCCAACAACGATGAATGAAGTTCAATATACAAGGAATCTTCTTTTAATTTTATCTAATACTGTATTAATTCATCAAATATATTGTATCAATTCTTGAAGTACTCCCAGAAGCCAGATACTTCCAAGTTCCAATAACGATAGATGAAAGGGAGTATTCAATTGTGTTGAAAATACAGCAATTGGTGAGAGTATATTGTATCAGTGTTGGCCAAAAAAAAATGGAAATTAGTACACTATCAGTTGCATGAGAAATTACCAAGCCTCAAAAGGAGAGAATATTTTGACAATTTTAACAAGTTACATGTGAATAATTTACAACATTGTTGTCTGGATTAATGATACAGAAATAAAAGGGATTAATAAGACTAGGCCACCCTTTTTAACAGAAGTAATTATCATCCTAACTAGTTTAGCACTTTAGCCAGTAACTTTTAGATTTGCGTATAGAAATTCATTCATGATGTTCTTCCTCATCCGTCTACTTAAACTATTTGGGGAAACAATACTCTCCCATTTGGTGTTTTCTCAAGTATTAGACATTTAGACTTGTACAAAATATTTTGGCCAAAAGTGCAATTTTAGTCCTTTATCTTTAGGATAAGTATTTTAGCTTTTTATTTTTCATTTTTTTATTTTTTTATTTTGATCTTATATCTTTTTTAAAAGTTTTACTCATTAGTTTTAACGATTGAATGTAACCATATCTCTCTCATTTCAAGTCTGGTTGGGCAAGTTCGGAGCTACATATTATTCTTGACAAGTCATTTTTTTGTCCAGTTTGAGTTGTTAGCAACCCAGGTCAAATAGACTCTGAAAGTGGGCGGCTCATTTCATAATCAAACGAGCAAAATTGGTCAAATCTCACTCATTTTAAGTCTATTGCGACGCGTTTAGAGGTATGAATTACTTTTGATGAGCCATTTTCCTTCTCAGTTCAAATCATCAACAAATAATGTCAAATCAGGTTCAACAGTGATTTTTTATAATTTTTCACTTTTTGGAACACATAACTTTAAATTCGTCATAATCAAATTTAAATAAAAGAGATATGATTGATGTTCCTTTTTTTGGATCTTGTTTGTTGACAGCTTCAATTGAACAAAAAAAATACTCGTTAAGAATAACTCATGGTTTCAAACTTGTTACAATCAAACTTAAAACGAAAAAAATATGATGGCATTCGGTCGTTGGGACCAATAAGTAAAACTTTTTAATAAGATGTAAAATCAAATTTGCAAGTAAAAAAGATAAAGGACTAAATTGCAACTTACTCCAAAAATAAGGGACCAAAATTGCACTTTGCCCAAGTATTTTTATATCTTTATCAGTAAAAATAATACGTTGTAAAATTTACATAATAAATCATAAAAATAGAGAATATAAATATAATTTATAAGTTATCCATACAACTCAAGTTTCATCCATACAAATCGGTGGATAAAACTTGAGCATTCAACTAATCTAACATGAGGGAAACTGTAAGCAACATGTGGTAATTAGTGAAACAAAAAGCATAGGTAGAGAAGTCATTTTGTTTCTCAGTCATTTGATCTCAATTCAATAGCATGTGCTGAAATTCTAATCCAATGCTTCAGCTTGCTTCCGAAACGACCAAAGTCCTGCATGTTCCAGAAAAAGGAGAAAAAAAAAACTTCTTAGCTGAGTTATCAGAGGAAACAACTCTCTTGCATAAATCATAAAAATGAGACATCAGTCACTGCTAGTGATTTTACTAATTGTTCTTCTCTTTAACAAAATAGCAACTTCATTCTGCAGCAGTAAGTCAATTAATTCCCGGGAGTTTTATTTAAAAAAATAAAAAAATAGCTTTGTTATGAATTTCCTTCACCATGATCTTTTAACAACCTCATGATAAGTTTGATTTATCCTGATACTCATGATTCTTCAAATTTTAGTTTATGGGTGACAGCTTGCTATAAATGCATATGAAGACAATAAAACAAGCCAATGGGCAGAATACTAAATAATAAACATGTATTGATCTACCTCACTGCATTTCTTCTGGAAGAGTGTAAATTTCCTCTCTGGTCTACATGTGCAAACTGTTGACCTCTCTAAGAGGTGGCCGTCCATCAAAAGTTGCTTCATGTTTCTTTGTTGTGGCAGGAGAAGAATCATTGGTACTGTTTATAGTAGAGTCATGTAGCTTGTCACACACTACTGGTTCTTTAGCCCATTGATCTTCATCTGCAAAAGTATTCAACATATTATCCAGCGTCTTCATCAACTGCATATCATCACCAGCCAACTCTCCAATCTTGATACAGTTGTCTTCCATATTTACCAACATTTCTTCCTTTTCTGTTGATAGTTTCCTGATGTCTTGGAGAAAATTTTCTCCCTCAAATTCAAGCTCTCTAATTATGCTTTCCATGGTCCTGTGTTTTTCTGTCAGAATCTCAGTTTGCAACTTTTTGGCTTCTAATGATTGTCGTAGCTGCTCTGCTTCTTGTTTTAAATGAAAGATTGATTCTTCTTCATATACAACCTTCGCAACCAAATCTTTAACTTCCGATTCTGATTTCGCTATTCTCATGTTCTTTTCCTCAATCTGTTTCTTTGTCAGATGTTCTGCATTTTTTAAGGCCTCAGTAAGCACAGTAACCTCAACCAACTTTTCCACCTGTTCTAAGAAAGAGAAACACAGCGCATCTTCCAATTCTTGCCCCAACAATGTAAGTAGTTCCTGAAAATGCTTTATAATTTGGTCTTTCTCTACTTTAAGCTTAAGATGACTCTCTTTCTCCTGCTTAAGATCTTTCTCTGCATCCGACAGTGCACGAGTTGCAGCAGCTAATTCTTTTCTCAAGGACTCTTGCTGCGAGCAAGCAATAGCTATATCTTTTTGAAGATCTTTTATGCAACACTCCTTCTCCTCAGCAATTTGGACGGTCCTCTCTTTGTCTTGCTTAGATGTTTCTGCTTCCTTCATTTTCATTGCATTGTGCATTTCTAATAAAGCAATCTGCTGCTGAAGATCTTCAGATTTCTTCTCATGCTCCTTGACAATGCCGAGAAGGATTTTTTTCTCATGCTTAAGCGCTTGCACATTCTTAACCTGTAAAATAAGGGAATCCTCCATGTTTTGACATTTTCCTTGAATTTCTTCAGAGGAAACTTTGAGAGTTTCAGCAGCAGACTTCCAAGTCATTAATTCACATCCTAATCGAGTAACTTCATCATTTTTATTGGCTATTTCAAGCTTTAACTTGTCTTGAATCTCCAATGCAACACTTCTTTCATATTTTATGGTGTTTTCCATATGCAAAAGTTGCTCCTTCAAGACCAGTTGACCTTTAGAGGATTCCTGAAGCATTTTTTTATGTCGTTCGAGTTCTTCCTCCATCATGATTTGTGCTGAATGAAGAGAATTGTCTCTCACTCCAAATTGATCTGCAGAAAGAGGAAGCCTGTCTTCTATCGTTTTGATAAGAACAGCTTTATCTGTCTCGGCTCTAGATAATCTGGAGTAAGCCTCCATGAGTTCTGATTTAAAGATCAAGAGTTCCAAAGAATACTCTACCATAGCACAATGACAAAGTTCCAGTTCTGACTGAATCTCCTTTGTTTCTCGTTCTTTAATTGTTAATGTAGACCTATAGGTAATGATATCTGCTTCCATTTTCTCCACATTTGAGGCACAGTCTTTGTGGGCCTCTTCCAACCTTCTAATCTTGTTGCGCAGCTTTGATAGCAAAGGATTTGCTCCAGCATTTTGGATCTGAGCTTCCCTTAGTTCTTTAAGCAAATCTCCAAAATCCCGATTCTCTTGTTCAAGACGAACAATTTTAAGTTCCATTTCTCTCACAAGTATCTCTTTTTCTCCTAGGATATTCCTTAGCTCTGCTATCTCTTCATTCCTCTGAACGGTCAAGATTTGTATCTTTGACTTTTCTTCTTCACATTGAGTAAAAACATCCTCAAACCGTGACTTGAATTCGGATATTTCAGCCTCCAGGAGTTTCCTTCTGCTTTCTTGGTGAGCCAATGCATGATTGCACATCTCGAAACGGGATTGAACCCCCTCCAGAATTCTCGTTTGAGAATCCAAACTAGTCTGCAAGGAAGTGATCTTTTCAAGTAGTGTAGATTTCTCCTTCTCCCAATCCTCCTTCTCAGATTGAAATTGGCCTTGAAGCTTTCTATGAGCCTCTTCAAGATGTTCAAACTGTTCACTTTTCCATTTCATTTTCTCTAGCATGTTACTACTTTCTTCCTCCAGTCGCAGAATCACATCATCTCTCTGTCTCAACGTTTTAGTTTCCTTGGCTTTCTCCTCTAATTCATTATACTTCTTCTCTGCAGCCGATAGGAGTGTCTTGAGTCCTGAGATTTCCTCATTGTCGGCACCGATATTCTGCTCCAATTCACTGTTTTTAACATTCAGTTCATCTAAAGCAGACACCAGCTCTCTATTTTCCTCTTCCAATTTTAATAATCTCTCAGTGAAATGAGATTGTATCTTCTTATTCTCTGAGTTCAAATGCACGATGTGTGTTTCTTTTTCATGCAAATTTGACTTGAGATCTTCATGGATTTTTCTCAGTTCGCATATCTCTTCAGACTTAAGATCCAGTTCATGGGACTGTTTCTCGGTCTGCTTGATGATTTCTTGAAATTTTAGATACTCTCCACTACGAGCATTCTTCAAGCTCTCAAGAAGTTCTGTTTTAACTCGGCATTCTGCCTTCAGCTTCGCCACCTCTTCTTTGACTTCATCTAATTCTCTGTAGACATTATCCATTCTTTCCTGATACATAACGTAAATGTGAAATATAGCAAAATAGACTATATTGTATCTGCATCTTGTATACTCAACAGTATCTTATGCTAGAACAGATCCACAACCCTAGCCAATTCCAGAATTTTAACCGTATAAAACATACAAAAAAATCAAAATGATCGGTAACTTCGATCTTAAAGTTTGTCAACATTAAGTGCTTTTTCCGTGGTCTTTCAGCAGAACTTTTTTTTCATGAGATTGATGCCTGACAAAAAGAGGCACGCTCCGTCAAATGTCAGAAATACCTAAATTTCAAACTCCAAACCTAAACTGTAAAATCATTTTGAAAAGGCAACTAACGAAACAAACGATGGACCCTTTCTGCACTTTAAAAACTTGTAGAATGCGTAAATTCCATTATGTTAGTAACCATCATCCAATTTTATGCTTCAATAAAATGTTACATGCGGAAAAGCCTACAGTATCAAGATTGAAGATTGGATCTAGATTTAGATCGACATTACAGCGGATTCATAACCAAAAGGTACAGATTATGAGGTAAAGATAAAGCAAATGTAGAGAAAAACTCACCTGGAAAGAAAGGGTTTAGAATTTGGATAAGCTTCGCAGGAATCTTGGAGAATGTTAACTGAAGATAATGGAATGGATGATTAGTAAGCCGTAAGAAGAATAGATGTATATATATATATATATATATATTGTTTGTGTAGTAGAGATATTGAATGGGACTTACCTTTGTTCAAAGAGGCATTGATGGATCTCAAAAGAGAGAGAGAGAGAGAGAGAGAGAGAGAGAAAGCGTCGAAATTCGAAAGCGGGAAGCAGGGAGGCGTACTGGAAATTTGAAAATGGCATCAGCTGATGCGGATTTTTTTTAGGGTAAATTCCACTTTAGTACCCTGTTTTATGGATCAATTGCACTTTGGTACCTTGTTCTTTCAAAAGTGACACTTTGGTACCTTGTTTTTTCAAAAATATCATTTTGGTACCCTGTTCTTTCAAAAGTGACATTTTGGTACCCTTTTCTTTGGACCAAGTGACACTTTGGTACCCTGTTCTTTCACTATTTGTTACCCTATTCTATCTTTTTTAGGGTACCAAAGTGTCACTTGGTCTAAAGAACAGAGTACCAAAATGTCACTTCTGAAAGAGCAGGGTACCAAAATGACATTTTTGAAAGAACAGGGTACCAAAGTGTCACTTTTGAAAGAACATGGTACCAAAGTGGAATTGGTTTATAAAACAGGGGACCAAAGTGGAATTTACCCTAAAAAAATATAATGCTAAAAGATGAATGGTTCTTAATTATTAATTACGACAATTTCAGATAATTTATTAAATAGTACAAAAGATCATAGGTTTTTTCTTTTATTATTGTTTCGAATTGTGGTTGTAAACTTTGATTGTTTTTATGATTATAAGTCTCTTTATTATATTTAGTTCCCCTTAGATATCAAAACATAATAGTATTAAAATAGCATTAAAAGTGATCGATCCTAGATCTGAGAAATATAAAAGAAATTGTCGTATATGAATCCAAATTTGAATTTATACTTAAAAAATGTGTTCACTTCTAATAGATGATGGTGCATTTGCATCCAACATATACCTTCAATTGAGGATAACGAAATAAACCACTAAAAAGTTAATAACTTTCTTTTGAATCCGAAAGAATAGTATACTCATGCTTCATATTTATTAAATGCTAATAACAAATGCTTATAAAAATAAAAATGTATCTATGTTGATTTTCGTTCAGCCCCCCCTACTACTAACTTTCAAAAGTCAGAATTAGAATTTTAAACTTTCATATCCTAAAAACCTCTTAAAAGACTATATATATGTGCAATTTTGCATTTAAAAGCATAGTTGAGAAACATCTATTTCAATATATATATATATATATGATACTTTAAAATAAATGAATATATTGTGTTAGGAGATAGTTTTAAAAGTTATGGCCAGAAATTGTGGGTAATTATACGTGTGATAATAGAAGTCCTATATATTTACAAATATATGTTGAGGAAGAAAACGTGATGCATATGATGTAAAAACAGCATCAGTAAAGATGACAACGTAAAGCCCGGCCCACAAATCTAGCCACAGCCCACAAATCAATATTCTCGTGCTGATCACGTGTGACAAATACTAGCACATTTTACTACACATTGCATTTCTATTTATGATTTATTTTCTATTTTTAGTAATTGTAAATGAAAAAAATGAAAATAAGTTTTATATTAAAAAAGCAATTTATTTTAAAATTTCACAAAGTCCAAATCTAAGTATGACAATTAGACTACCAAACCAATATGAGAATATATAGAGATTAATTTTAATATTCACTCATGTTTGAGTTTTGATATGAAATTATAGATCATATATTCTACCCATGATTATTTCTGGTTGGAACCGAGATCTTCTAAACTTAATCAACATTTATAAAAACACCCACTTATACAATTAAATTAAATTACAATTCTGTTTTTAGTTTAATTTATTTATATCCTAATTAATTGGTCACCTCCACAGAAGACAAATTATTTGTTTAAAAACAAGTAATTCTATTTGAAAAAAATCTATGGAGAGAAAGATAATTACACCTCAATTTTTAATTATTACATCTATCTTACACAAATCTCAATATGATAAAAGGTAGATCCAACGGCTAAAAATTAAAGTACTCCAAGTATCTTGGTCAAAATATCATTTTGGTCCCTGAACTGTTTGGTAAATTTTTGTTTTGGTACTTAAACTATTTTTTTTCTTTTTGATCCTTAAATTTTTTCATTTGTTCTACCGTTAGTCTAAAATCTTATTTTGTCTAATTTTTACTGTTATCTCTAACTTTGACAATTGAGATGTAAAAAATTTCTCTTATATGATAAAAGACTCAAGATAGAATTGTGGTCTTTCTCAAAAAAATTTCTCTTATGAGATGTAAAAAATTTCTCTTATATGATAAAAATTTCTCTATTTTGTCTT
>QANZ01048032.1:0-28563 GCA_003254925.1 Chamaecrista fasciculata
AAGAAGAAGAAGAAGAAATATGAAAAATGAAGGGAAGAATGAAGAAGAAAAGATGAAGAGATGAGATGAAAATGAAATGGATGAAGGTGAAGAAGAATAAATAGGAGTAGTAAAAATATAGCCGTTGAACGGTCGAATTTTGGAGCTAGTTAATTGCCGCAAGTCGCTACAGCTTGTAGCGACTTGCGTGCAAAAAAATTTGCCGCAAGTCGCTACAGGTGGTAACGACTTGCGGCAAAAAAATTTGCCGCAGAGAAATTAGTGCCTTGCACGCAAGTCGCTACCAGCTATAGCGACTTGCGTGCAAAAAAATATTGCCGCAAGTTGTTTCCAGTGGTAACGACTTGCGGCAATACAAAAAAGCCTGCAGCGCCGCAAAAGAAAATATATATTGGTGAATATTTTTATAATAATTATTATTTAGTAAATATTTATTTTTTAAAATATATATCGGTTAAATAGCCCAAACATACCAATACAGACAGACACAACCACTAGCAAACAATTGAATTAATATAAAAGAATTTAGTCAACCATTAGAATCAAATCTTACTTTAAAAGTATCAAACAAACTCTTAATGAAACCCCACTTTTCTCATCAAAAGTTTCAAGATAAATCTGGCCCTCCCAGAGCTAATTGTTTGGATAGGACTCTGTTAATTTGAAAAGACAAAGAATTAGACTTTGTTATATTATCATTTAGTATTAGTATTGAGATGTATTTACTTAGTATTTTTATCAGAGAGTACTAGATATCAGACACCTGTCTAAGTTTTCAAAACAAAAGTGAAACCATCCTAATCCTAAGCCTTTGGTCCCACTAAAAGTAGTACCCTTTTCTAAACCCCTAGCTACAAGCCTGAAAGACGCATCCTCTTCCCTCTTTGCCTTCCTCATACTTTTCCTCATTCCCTTAGCTCAAATCATAATAATAATGCAATGCAACCCAAACAAACCCCATGATTGGTCCCACTAAAGGAGCCGTACGTGGCCCCCCTTCATCCCAGACAACACCTACACATCATCTAGCATGTGTCCCAAGTTCATGGCACAGTAGGGTCCATCTTTGTTTGAAGTGTTAATTAGATTTGAGGGACACGTTGTCCCCACACTACCCTTAGCTGCAAGACAATGGCATTAGTTGGTAAGGAAGCAAGCGGGTTTAAGCCGCCATACTTGCTTGCATGCGCATATTTTTGGTACACATGTAGCAAATGGGCACAATATGGGTCAGTGTGAGTAAGGGAAAAATTAAATTTTAAAGTGTGCACTAATTAATGAGCATCCCAGAAGTGCTACTGTACCATGCGCACCAAAAAATGGCAAAATTGCTTGGAGGGAGCCCACCAGGGTGCACCTCAATTTTGGGAAAAAGGCTATGAATCACTACTCTGTTTTTTAGTGTTCATGGAAAATATATATTTGGTTTCATTTTATATCGTTCTAGTGAAGCATATATATCCATCTGAATCTCTAGCTCAAGGTGTTGTGGATAATGTATAAGTTGATTGGTGTGGTTCTGATACTTTCTAGTATTTTCCTTTGACTTTTATATACTTCTCTGTGAAGATGAGGTGTAGTGCACTTGTAGTGGTTGTTGGTGTTTGAGCGAGGAAAATGATCAAACATGTGACGGGCAACAAAACATTTCAGGAGCCCTGATAATGAATCCACTCTATTTAATTCCATTAATGCAAGACTGGGTTATAGTCCAAGCAGAATCTTGATGATTATAAGAACATGCTTAGGAAAATCTTAGAAGGGAATCAATGAGCCATGCAAATAGAATATATTAATTAATTCTAATTGGATAGGGAATTTATTTTAATCAATCCATTTTAATTAAGTGAGTGACTGATGACTATAATTGTCCATATTGGGTTGAGAAGGAATAATAATAAAGAAAGGGAAGGAGGGGTGGTAGTAGTAATCTAGAACTAGAAAGGATGGAACCCACAAGAATAATGATTAGTGATAGGTGTGGTAAGATTTTTTGAAGCAAACAAGACATGTTCTGAAGTTTTAAGTGGCCAATCTTTTAGAAAGTCCCCACAACCGCAAAAACAAATAGAGAGAGAAGACACTTACCTCAAGGCTGAAGGTGACCAAATAATTTGAGTATGTATGAAATGGAATTAGTGTGACACCTCGAGCCCTGCCAATGCCAGAGCTAAAAATCAATCTCGAAAGATGAAGATGATAATGGATTATATTCAATTGTATTGGGAGAGAGAGAGAAAGCACAAATGGTATAATCCCATTCACCTTACACGCCACATCATTTCTCTCGTGCTTTTCTTTCTTTCTTTATTTCTTTAACATCTCTCTCTCTCTCTCTTTCTCTGAATGAAAATGCAAATGCAAATGCAATTGTATGTATGCGTGACTGTGTGTGTTTGTTTGTGTAATTTTTTCTTGCGAATTTGGAATCTCTCTTGATTGCTCCAAGCAAGCATCATTCTGCTGCGTGACCTAAATCTCTCTCTTTCTCTCTACTGTCTTTTTCTTTTACTTTCCCGTACGAATACGATTCAATTCTGCTCTACTCATCAACACCTATTGTTATTCCTTTTCAAATTTGTATAATTCTGCATTCTTTATTATTATATTGGCAAAAAGCACTCATTTGTTTCTAATTTTATACATGTTGTTAATTTTGTCTTTAATTTTTTTCTGTCAATTTCATCCTTAATTTTTCATATTTTGATTAATGTTATCATTTGCTTTTACTTTAGTCAAATATTAACAATAGAATTTATATGGTTAACAATATATATATGTAAAATTGATAGAAAAAAAAACTCAAATACTAACTCCAATTAAAAAATATGATGTAACCTGTCATTAATTTATTAAAAGAAGTTAGCTGACAAAAATGTGAAATATTGGGACGAAACCTCTAATCTAAAATTTGGGGTTTATCAAGGCTAAAGGAGAACTCTAATCAAAAATTGACAGTTGATATAAAATTTGGGGACAAAATTAATACTTTTCCTATTATATATATACATATCCTCTAATCTAAATTGCTTTTAAAACTCATTATAAAAAATAATAGAATCAAACAAGTATTCTTATTCTTTTGTTTTGTAAAAAAAAAAAATTGTTTTATTTTTTGTAAATGAAAGTTTTGATGAGTTAGACCTCTAGGATTTATCAAGGCTAAAGGAGACCTCCAGACTATATGAGCACTTACAGAAGTATTTACAGATCGCTTACCAACAAGATCCTCACATCGTCGGTGAGACTTGAACTCATGACCTTGTAGTTTATGATTCAACTCTTTACCAACTGGATCAACTTTTATTAGCAAACAAAAACAAAGATGTTTAGAAAACATAATCAAACATGCCCTAATCTTTGCTCCACCATATCCCCAAACTTTGAACAACTGCAACTTTTGCCTTCCTTCTCTGTCGCATAGGCATTTTGTACCCAAATGCATACGGAAAATTTGTGGGATTTCTATTTTTTTTATTTTTTAATTTCAGTAACCATATAAACAGGTAATATAATTATAAAAAGAGAAAATAAAAAACTCTATTACAAACCAATCCCAGTGTTGTTGAAGATAAATATTTCTCTGATGTCATTATAAGCCACATTATGAAATTATGGGCAGTCTTTAAAAATGAATGCAATGTCTCATAAAGCATCATTTTAGCCTGTACAATTTATTGTAATACATTAGTTCCATAATTAACAAAAATGGAATGCATTTTGAAATGTTTAATATCTTATTAACCTCTCCCATCATCACAGCCTCACTCATACACAAAAATGGGAGGAAAAAAAATTAATGTTTTGTTTTTTAACAATTTAGTTTGCTTTCCACATATTTGAAAAGATCTTAGCTCTTAATCCTTAATAACTGATTAGTTAGCCCTAAACCTTAAACTAATTATTATCAATCTTATAAATTTTCAACTTCACTAGTGGAGTGCTGAGAAAGTGCTGACATAAACATGGTGTCACTGTCACCTATACAATTTGTAGTAACTAGTAAAGATATATATTTTTATCTGATCTTTTTTTTAAATAAAAAACAAAGAATCTTAAAATATATGTTGGAGTTAAAAAAATTTCCATGATAAAGTGTACAATGATACTTTGGTTGCTATGAGTAATTTATAAATTATCACTTAAATAAGTCATTTGAATTTCCTAATTTATCCCTTTTTTATTCTATTTATATATTCCATACTCTGTTTTGTAGAAAAACATGTATGTAACTTAAATATATGAATAACGTTTACAATAAATCTTTGGGCATATAAGAGAATCAATAATAATTGAGATCTTATGCTACACATAGAGCTAAAGATTTTGTTTTGACATCAGGTGTAATCTAATGATGAGATATGTAAATATTTAGAAGTCTTAAGTATAAATTTGTGCTCCATCAATATATAAAACTAAAAATTGTTTAAGAAAAAATAATTTTTTTTTTTTCAAAAAATGACAATGTGAGATGAGGCATGTAGGCATGGATATTATGTAAGAATGGAGGCCATCATGTTCCCTCTGCTCCTAACCATCTTTCATCTTCATAAAAGGTTATATGATTATTTAATACTATTATTTTATTTTATTAATATAATTGATTAATATTCTCTTCTTACTAATTCAACTTTCTACATTCACTGTACATTCCAAGTATTTCCACCCCCAACAATTTCTAGCTTTCACAAACACAAATCTCTTGGAGTTTGAAAAAGCTTGCAACATAATTAATAATAAAATAATTAAATTTTTTTTTTAAAAAAAAAATCCTTTTGCTCTTTCCAAAGCCTAGTAGAAACTAATAAAGTGTGTTTAATTAGGCTTTTCATTATTATTTTTTAATAACCATGTACCTTGAAAATTAGGGGGCATTACCCATTTGTTATTAAAACTTAAATCCCTAGATTTCTTGATTTTCATGTTTGTTGAGTGTTTGATTGATAACAATAGTTTAGACTTAATTGATTGAAGGAACAAACAAAATTTATTATTATTGTTTGATAAAGTCAGGACTATTTTTTGTTTATTTATGTTAATACTTAATAGTCTTAACAGAACTTAATTTATCTTATATTATATTGTATATGTATTTATTGAATTAACTAATAGTTTTATAATATATTTCCTACTCCTTTGTTTCCTCATCCATGCACTATTTAGCTAACTAAGCATGCGCATATCATCAAATAAACTCAGACTAGTGACTTGTATGTTTTCTTGGACATTTTTGTTTGTTTTGTTACTGCTGTATTTCATAATTATCTTTTAGAAATTGGATTTGAATCTTCTCAGAAGTAGAGCCATCTCACATTAGAGAAGAAGACACAAAATGTTCATGATTTCTTTTTTAAGGAAAAAAAAAAGCATAACTATTATGTCACAAGAAAATACGAATCTCTAAATGCATGACATGCTTTAAAAATTGTGACCCTTCTGATGAACTTTATCTCTGCCACAATCTTTTAGTTTACCTAAAAGATCATTAAGAATATTATTTAATATAACATGAATAAAATAAGGGTAACTAATAAGTAAATGTGAAGGGAGACAAGAATCTTCTGGTATTACAATAGAGAATTGTTTGAGGTGTGTGCTAGGATTGACACAGATTAGAAAAAGGACTAAATCCTAATGAATGCTTAAGTTAATTGTACAATGATTATAATATTGATATGTAATGAGTGGATTACTATGCATAACGTGAAGTCAATAATACTGGGCAGGTCATAGGCTCACCTTATAGCATTGGATTAATTAAGATATTAATAAAATTATTCAGCCAATTAAGGTCCATATTTAATTAATACCACCCTTAACCTCTCATATATTTGAGAGGTAGAGACTGAAAGAAAAAGGGGATTTGGCAATCTGGGGAAATTATAATTTGACCATTTTCCGGATTTGTATATATTTGCTAGTCTGAATTTTGAATGCTACTGCTGTTTTTTTTTTTTTGTTGATATTATAATTTAACCATCATCGATTATTTATTTGATAATATATTGATTCATTCGAATCTTTAATTTAAGAATTAGTTTTATTTTGTTTTATAATATCTACATCCATAATAACTAAATCTTTTGATATGATAATTTTGTGCTTATCTCTTTGAATAAAACTAGCAAACTAATTACCAGTGGTCTATCCATCCTTTTATCTATTGTTCTATGCATTGAGAATAGAGTTGTTACCACCAATATCTGTTGATGTTGCTTGTCTTAAAAATAGGGATTGCACTCTCCAAACTTTATTATTATCACAAAATCACAAAATATCACTTACCTATCTATTTTACGGTCTAAAATATTAGAATCATACTAATTGCAGAGTACTCCAGTTTGAAATCACAAAACTATGGATTTGCAGTGAACTACATTTATCCATCTACCACGTGACCAGAAAAAATAAAAAATAAAGCACTACAAAGTACAACTTACATACCAATGGTAAAACAATACAAATATCAGGGGTTGAATTGAAAAACCACCCAAAAGAAAAATGGAAGTAAGGTCAACTTGTTAGTAGAGGATTACCATGTAAAGTCCGAATCAAATTAATCAACAGAAAACTGCGGTACAAGATGGGAATCAATTTGTCCATTACAAGTTGTACCAAGTCTCATTCATTTCCTCACTAAAACTAATCCTTCTCAATTCAATCCACAAGAAAAACTATGGCACATAATACCCACACAACAAGGCCATCAAATGTCTGGACATGGCAAGAATAGTCTGGTGTCCACGTTATTTAGCAGAGGATTTTAAAAATACCAAGATATTCCATCATACATCATGGAATCATTGCCATTTAGCTGCAAAAGTTTATGTCCCCCAGTTACAATTTATGCTTCGTTACTTCATCGTTTCCTGTGGCAACGTGTGGGCACTTGCCCAGTGTATTCCACAAAATGTAGTCCCCAGAAATAACCTTGTTGTCACAAAAACAATAATAAAAGATAAGCACTCAGGAATATATCCCTTGATCCAACATAGTGGAGAATTCTTTTTTTTTTTTGGGCCTGCCATTCTAAGAAATACTGAATTTTTGAAATCAATACCTGAGTTGAATATTCCACAGGTGCTTTAACAGCGGGATAGATGCTTACCTGCACAATGCACAATCTATCAAATATACAGCAAGAGGAAAGAAGAGGGGAGAGGTTAAAAGCTACAAACAACTATTCTATGTATGTATAGCCTTTGGAGTAAAAAAATTAGGAAGATTCCAGCGTGTGGCTCTGGCAAGGTGTATAGAAGGCGTGGGTGCTAAGAAAGGCATTGAAGTATAATCAAGTATTAATCGTAAGTAAGAAATTCTAATAAAGAATATATTTTTGAAAACTGAAAAAAAAATTAAAAGACCCAAATTCTTTAACTTCATCTCAAAAAGTTCTTTCAACCAGAATAGACTAGTAGACTGGCCAAAAAAAAAAAAGAGATTAGACTCGTAGACTTACAGATTTGGGATCAATGGAAATTCCAGATAGTGATGCCCCAACAATCTTGAAGGAAACCTGTAGTAAGGAGTTAATGAAGAAAAAATGTATTAGAAAACTGATCTTTTTCATCAAAAGAATTTGATATATATATATTTTTTTTGGCCAAAAGAATTTGATACACTTTCAACGAAAAGATCCAAACAAATATAAGTTCATTGTACTTCACTTTTATCATTGAATCTATTCATTGACACAGATAACAAAAACAAGGCCTATTTTCCCAAAAGATTAAGTAGGTAGAAATGAAGCCTATCTATTCCTCGATAACTTGGCACTTCACTGCTCATAGAATTGCATAGGATAACTAGAATCTAGATTAATTTAGTAAGATTGGAAAGAGGGAAGGATTAGACTTGCTTATCTTAAAAAGAACTACGTCCTATCATTGCCACAAACCTTATGTTTAGTGTCTGTCAAGTGGAATGTTAAGCCTCAAACAGGACAACGTTTCCAATCTCAATCCCAAAGAAATTCATAACTTCTTTTATTTTACACACAGGACCGGACATTTTTGTTCTTCTTATTAACAACTAATAGAGAACCAAGGCACTTAAATACTAACATCCCATTCTACTTGATGCTAGATTTAGGTATCCCATGCTAACCAAGTCCCCATCAACAGATAAATCCATTTGAGATTTATTGCTCTCACCAAAAAAGAGAGGGTATACTATTAAAAAAGTTCATTAAAAAGATATAGCCTTGAAGTAACTTTTCATAAAAAAACAATTGCAGTAACTAACTGTAAGCATATCCAAGCTGGTAATAAATTTTAACAACCAAAAGTGTGATGGTGCAAATTTTAACTAAATTCTACGAAAGCGAGCTCACATACTAAGCATAAGACCACGTGATAAGAATTAGAAAAGGCAATATTAATCTGAAACAAAAGTGAAGCAAAGCAGACTCCATTAACAAAGGGAGAAAAAAAATGAAGCACATACTTTAGCATAGTTATATGCCTGCCAGCAAAATGGCTCCTCTAGATCAACTGGAGGAAGATCCTTGTTTATTTTCTCCATCAAGTGTTCTTCATTTACCATGTTGCTAGTATTTTCTGTCTCATTATCACTATCCTCATCAGAACTGCTAATAAAGGATGACCTTGAAGAAGATATTCTCTGGTTTTGCCATGGTGCAAACTTGATTGTTCCTGGGAAAGTCACCTCAATACTTTTCCCATAGAGTCCCCTTCCACTTGTCACAACTTTCCATTCAACTGAGTGATCAGAAGTCGAAACTGTTCCTACAGAAGGAGTCCCATCCAATGATACAACCCTCCTCCTAGGAAAGGGCATAGTCACAGTACAGAATTCCATTGTCAAGGGAGCCTTATAGCCTTCCATTAGATGCAACTTAAATAGAAAGGCACCTTTATCCTCAGAGACCATTGACAACTGGTAAAATCCCTTTAAGGGAGGTCCAAGGACAGTACTTGCCTGATAACGCATCAAAACAAAGTTGCCTAACGGTGGAGAAAACATCAAGGCCTGCTTATCCACACCTTGTTCTGGAACTTGCACGCACGGATGATATGATAAAACCTCAAGGTTTGCTGTGGCCAATCCTGTCAAGGGGAATGACACATCTGGCAACCCTTCTAGTTCCGCTCGACAATTTAGTTGACCAGAAACTGATATACTATCTGGAATCTCATCTCTATCATACAATGCTGCATGAACTGTCTCATGAATTGTAAACAGAAATCTCTGCTTTCCTTTGTAAAGATATGGCTTCCAGGCTGGTTGCTTCTGGTCTGCAGGAGGCAAATCTGAGGCAGAAAAGCCATTGGCCTTGATGGTGAAAATGTTGGAATAGTTGAGGTCCAAGGGTGTTCCTGCATATAATATAAACAATTTTTTTTACAAGAATTAGGTCAAGCCAAGATAGACAAACTTTTTGAAGAAAAGCATAAAAATATGAGATGAGAAATACCATAATAAAAAGTACCAACCAAAGGGCATTGAACTACTGATAAATGTTCGCAGTGCATCTTTATCCAAAGGCCTAGACCCAAGTTTAGGAGCATCCGCCGCAACTGATCCTGATACAGCTGGGTTTGTAGGAGCCGAAGAAGCAACAGGTGCAGCCACAGGTTTTGCCCTAGAAGAGATACCTGATATCCCTATACTACCAGTCAAGGAATCAAACAATCCTCCAACAGAGGGACCCGCACTTACAACCACTTCAGGTTCTGCAGTGTCGCCAGTAATTATGTCACCAATAGCATGTCCTACCATAAATGCCCTGTGAATTGAAAGGTGAAAATGTCAAGTATTAACATCTTTTATCTGAATAACATATACCTTAATAAAGTAAAATCTCACCACAATGGATCTGAAAAGTGAAATCAAGCCCTTTCTTAACTTAGGAATATTATTTAGGTTATTAGTTGTGTAGGCTTTTGACATATGACTCCAATGGCTTGAATATTTTAATGATTATAGTGACTTATGACTACTTGATTATTATGTAAGAACTTAGAATAGTTAATTTATGTCAAATGTATTATTGTTCATATTGCATATTTCTAGCTTTTTTTTTTTCCTATTATAGGACCTTACTTCACTCAGGTGTGCACCCTTCTACTGCCTCCAGTCTAAAGAATTTTAGGAGTCTAGTGCCTCCCTCTTGACAAATAATTAACATGAGCAACTTATAAGAAAAAGATACTGACCCTGAAACTTGAAATGCAAAAGATAGTCATCTAGTAAGGTACAATTCCTCAATGTTTGTGCAATTTGCAAGTAACTTACCATACCCTGTGATGGATGGAAGATCAAGCAAGAGGGAGGACAAACTATCATCCACTCCAAGAGCATTTCCACAATCTGATCTTTTACATAATTTTGCATATGCCTTCAAATGCCTTGGCTCAGCCAATGGCAGAATAAGTACACTGTAATGCCCCTTCACGTGCAAGATTAACGGCCATAAAAGATTTTTATCTTCCTCCTCTTCTTTGTTTATGTAGAGACCTATGATATGACGAGTAATAGGATCATCCACCCAAGAATCTGATCCTGGAGATGATTGACTTAAGCGTATCCCAAATCCCCGCGCAGATCCCTCCCTACAAAAAGTCAGTACAGTCACCAAATGAAAAATAACTCCCTAGATGTGAAAACCACAAAAAAAAAAAAAAGGCTATCACATTTTCACTGACTAACCTATGCTTTCTCTCCACAAATGCAGCAGCAAGCTCCGAGTCACTGGGTAAGAAGGTATATACACTGGCACTCGAATTCAATTCATCCCCACTTGACTCCCCATTCTCGCTCTTGCAAGCAGATCGCCACCGCTTCTCTACAACCGGAAATCTCCTAATATAAAGATAAGGGGAAAATAAATTCGAGGTTGAGAATCTGAATCTATAAATAGCCAACGAAAACAACCAAGACTGAAGGCACATACGCAAAAGCAAAGCAACGATGACAATCGAAGAACGTGGTCACATATGGGATAAGTTTCCAATGGAAAAGGGATAACTGAAATAAAAAGGGGAAAAGGGAAGGAATACCTGGAGAAAACGACGGCGTCGAGGTTGTTGAGAATCCAGATAGCTCTGATGCTACAACCTGCGGGCATGGCTAGCTACTACTCCGACGATGCAATCGCAGAAGGTACTCAAGGTAGGAAGAAGAAGAAGAAGAAGAAGAAGAAGAAGAAGAAGATGAAGATGACACTCAGTGGTTCAGCACTTCAGCTATACCTGTAAATCCACAAAATCCTGCTAAACGCACCGTTTTTAGAGTTAACTTCCACCATTACACAGCAACATACATTTTCAACGTTGTTATTGTATTATTTTGTACGATATTTTAGAATTTGATTTTTGATTTTGACAAATACGGTATTTAATTTATAATATTACAAAAATCATCGTTTACAGAAAACTATATAGTATATACTTAACATATTAAGATGACAGAAAATTAATTTATGAGAAATTTTGAAAGTCGTAGAGATTGAATTATATAGAATTATAAATCGAATGAATAAAAAAATAGATAAAAGTCGTATTTTTTGGTGATCAGATGATGATATTTATAATTATTATTATTATTTTATTTTCATATTTAACATTTTGAACTTGTTTAATTTTTAAAGTTATAATCAGTGATGTAAAAACCGGACCGGACCGGCCGGTCGGACCGGGAGCCGGAAGGCAAGGCGGTCTGGTTCAACCATTTGAACCGTTTTGATGTTTGGACCGGATTAGACCGGATTGGACCGGTCAAGAACCGGAAAAACCGGGTCCAACCGTTGGACCGGACCGGCGGTTCCCAAATTTTTTTTTTTTTTTTTTTTTTTTTTTTTTTTTTTTTTTTTTTTTTTTTTTTTTTTTTTTTTTTTTTTTTTTTTTTTTTTTTTTTTTTTTTTTTATTACCCAGTCATACTTACATTTTTTTTTTATTTTGTACTTTTTGAACTTTAAAATTGTGTGTGATGAATTTGAAACTTGAGAGTTGACATGTTGAATTTGATTATTATGAGTTTATGACTTATGAGATCTTGTTTAATATGCATTTAGTCCATTTACTTGCTTGAAAAAATATTTAGTCCATGATCTCTAGTTGTGGAGAGAAAAGTTATATTATTTGCATAAAGAGATGTATATATTAATAGATTTAATGCATCTCTTAAACCCAAAAAAAAAAATATAGAGGGTTTATATTTAATATATTAAAAATAAATTATTTATTGCGTCATCCGGTCCAAATATCCGGTCCGACCGGTTGAACCGATCAGACCGTGAACCGAACACTTGTCCGAGTCTTTGTCCGGTTCGGTTATGACAACACTGGTTATAATATATTGATGGACGTAGAGTCTAAAGTGGCAACATTGCATCTTATTTTCGGAAAGACCAAAATCTTATTGGTGAAGCACACTCTTATAGTCTTATATGATGCCTAAAGAGAGAATAATCGAGGTTTAGTTCTTAACTGATGAGGGAGAAACCAGATCATAACACATATTTTATTCCCATAACAAGATTTGTCTGCATCGATAATCCTTTACTATTATTATATCTATAAATTAAGTTATACATTAAACAAGTTATACATTAAACACTTGTCAGGAAACATCACCAGCTAAATGATCCAAGCCCACCCAGTTACAACATTTTTTTATACTCATAATGCAAACAAAGCCATTACTTCCAGATCATTGACAATTTGTACAAGAGAAAGAACTCCATCTTCCAAGGGGCCAAAAGGATTATTAACGGTGTGTTTGGATTAGAAGTAGGTAATGAAATGATGATTTTATGTAATGAAATGGTAATAAGAAAATTATGTAATGAAAATGTAATGAAAATGGTGTTTGGATTAGTTTGAGATGTAATGAAAAAAATAGGATGTGAAATTATGAAAAAGGGTATGTAATGATTGTGTTGGTTGATATAAATATATGGGTTTTTTTTAAATTGTATAGGGGTAGAATTGATAATTGATAATGGAAATAGATAGAAATAAAAAAAATAATATTTTGACTTTTTGGTTGTGGTGGTTATGAAATGAAATGGTAATGAAATTGTCTCAGAATTTGTGCTGTGAATATTTGTAATGAAGGTTTGAGTAGTATTATGTAATGAAATGAAATGACCAAAATGTAAATAACATGAAAATTTTTAAAAACCTACCATTTGGTCTATGATTTTATATAAATTGAACGAATCGGTCCTTACGAAAGTGAAATATATCTCTTGACCCGTAAAAAATTGCATTCATCAACGATTGGGTTTCTATATTGCAAACTTTCCTCCAAAAAATAAATTGAAGGACCAAAATGTTATCCACGAAAAAAATGTGGGACCAAAAATTATATATTAATCCAAACGGTTTGTCTTTTTGCAGGTAATAATATAACCGTTGATCTTCACGCATGAGCACATTGCACCATCCACTCTTCTTCCACTATTTGCCTCTCTCGTATACACATATATATATTGGAGGAGAGACCAAAATGTATATTTTTGGCGTCTGAATTATATATTTTATATCATGGACTAAAATGTAAATAACATGAGTTGAATTATTTTATTTTAAATTAATATAAATTATAAATTATATATAGTATAATATAATATATTTATAAAATAAAAAATATTTATATATTATTATATTATATATATGAATACGTGAGTGTGTGGCATATATATATATATTAAAATATATATACACATTATATTATGATAATATGTATATATATAATTTTGACCGAAATAGATATATATATATATATTATAATTATAAAATATATATGTGAGAGAGAGGGGGTGAATAAGAAAAAGAGGAAGAAAAAAGAAAAAATGATGAGTGGAGAGAAAAAGTTATAAGTGTAATAAATGAGGGTATTGAAAATTACTATTTTACTAAATGGTTTTTTTATATTTGTATTAGAGTATAGGTAATTATAGGTATTTGAGTAGGGGTATGTTAGTAATTGGATATAAAATATATAATGAAATGAGTTTGTAATGAAGTGATATTTTTGTAATGACTCTATAATTGAAAAACAAACACCCATATAGCACTGTAGCTTAAGTTATGTAATGAAAATGGGGATAATGAAATTGTAATGAAAAGATAATGCTAAACCAAACACATCCTAAAACCTCCACAGTCATACACCCTACTACTGTATCTTCTTTTGCTACAAGTTGTCAGCAGCTTTCTCTGGGATGTGCAAAATCACTAAAGAAGGTGCTAACGTCTATAGGTCCACGCACAAGTAGGAAATGACAGAGCCTGCTCGCCGCTTGGTCCGCTGACTAACCTTCCACTTCTCAACCAGAACCTTCTTTAAATTTGGGCAGCTTGAAACCACGGTGGCCACTCCGGCTGAAGTTATACCAGGGCAATAAACCAAATGGCAGGACTCCAGTTTGGTGCAACTTTTCACAAGATGGGATAAGCCAACATCGGTTATTTGACGGCAGTGTGAGAGGACTATCTCTTTCAGAGATGGACAGTGTTCTCCCAACTCAGCCATGGACATATCACCCAAATTCTGCCATCATGTAATACGTGTAATAGGGGAAAAACAATAAAACAAAGACATAGTAGTAGTAAACTTCAAAAGGAATGTCATGTTATAGTTTGTTCACATGCTGATCAGCTGAGATAACAAGTGCAACTGATTCGCATGTGCATGAAATCATGCATTGTTTCATGTAGACACAACATGAAGATCACATATCATGTTGATACTCTAAAATATAATCCACGTGCTATAGCACAAGTCCCAGTCATCAATGGATTATCAACTAGACACATAAGTAAACCATTGAAGGCCAGCCAAGTCTCATGATTAAAACCAGAATCTCATTTGCAATTCTTAGACCACCAAAGCTATTATTACATGTGCCTGCGCCTGGAACGAAGTGGATAAACTTCCCTCAGAAAACATCAAAATGATGAATTCCTTCTTTTATGTGTCGCTTTGCATATTTTCGGAAGCAAAAGTTATTTCCGGAGTTTCTTTTTTTTTTTTCTTTAAAAAAGCCTCCATTACCGTATATTTGAGTCAACGACAGAATCAAGACACCACAAAAACTCTTTTACAGAAGAATAACTTTTTTTTGCCCAAGTTTGACAGAAGAATATCTGAATATTGAAAATGCAAATAGAGAGGAATATCTGCAACTTAAGAATCTAGCACATTGGGGAAGGCAAGAAAGGAAAAGAGATGAGCACACACCTGGAGTACACTCACGTCTAAAAAAGAGAGTCTAGGGCACCCTCTTGCAATGGCTGTAACACCAACATCTCCAATTTGATGGCAACCGCTAACATTCAGATTATGAAGGGAACAACCCTCAGCTACAGCAATAAGGGCCTCATCCCCCACCCTAGTAATTTAATAAAGAAGTTAACATAGACGTCTTCCCCAGCCATATTATAGATATTCTGCTGTAATCTAAAGTTTGCTTATCAGCTCAAAAGGACTTGGGAAAAAAATTAGAAACTCTCAACAGATAATTGTCTTCATAAAGCTAAGAGAATTTCAGCAGAGATAAGATACATAAAAACTGTGAATAACGCTTTACCTATCACAAAATCTTATGCTGAGATCTGTCAGCAACTTACAATGCTCACCAACAGCAATGATTCCTTTGTTCCCAATCTAACAGAGAGAGTAACAGACGTATGAATCTCTATCATATAATCTAATTAGTCAATTGCAATATTGTAGCTTTGAATTCTATCCATATGGACCATATCACAGTTTGGGAATTCATTTACACATACTACTCCCTCAAATATTTTTCCTCTATTCCTCATTTTCTCTTTCTTAAGAGAGAAAACAGAAGCAAACTCTCAGACTTCTACAAGTAGATAATTTAAATATATGTGAGGAACAAACAGCTAATAACACACTAACAATGAACAGAATAAGGCACTATCTTAGAAGCCAAAGAAGACCCGCATAGTGTGCAGGTTAAAGGGAGGAACAGCAGTGGATAGAGTCAGTGAAAACTAGTTAACCTGTTGACAATAGGAAGAAGGGCACAATTTATGCCAACTTTCCCAAGCCACGAAAATCCTTAAGAATCTATCAGCACAAACAGTTTAGTCAAGGAGCCATATCCTTGCTTGACACGTGATTGTAACTCAATTACTACATGACAATTCAAGAAGAACACCTGAACACCATATTCCGCCATGTAACCATATCTTGGCCTCTAAGCTAAGAAATTCTTAGAAACATTGAATTACAAACTTACAATGCAATTTTATGCCCTCTTAGTTGTGAGTTGACTCAATAATCCCAGAAAAAAAATAATAATAAAAGACATAAAGAACCACGTGAACAACACATCAATTGGAAGAGAAGCAAGAAACAGAGGAAGCTTCTTCATTTTCTTTCTGTATTACTTTGCTCCTTTTTTCTTTGTAAAAGGGAGAAACTGAGTACCTCATAACATCGACGAATATGTAGTTTCTTTAAATTATGGCAACCACTAGCTATACCACACATCGCAGCATCCCCAATGCTTGAACAATCAACCAAGTGAAGAGCTTGCAAGAATTTGCATCCCTGTCCTATCCCAAGAAGTGCATCATCGCCAATTCTTGAGCAGTAGAGCAATGCTAACTCAGTGAGATGGCTGTAGACGTAAAAAACTGAAATTAACATCATATATGAAAATTCAATAGAAATAAATAGGCGATTTTGAAACTTGTGCCAAGAAACCTTGAGCTATCAAGGGCATACGTTTATGGCATGCAAAACTATAAGTTTTACAATCTTGTTAGTAGTTTTATCACTTTTATGAGAATAAATTATACATTTGAACTAACTTCAATTATTCCAAGTAATAGTTACACTAAATTTTAAAGAAAGAATCATCTCAACATAATATATAACACCACGGTCTATTAATAATGCTTGCCATAGCCAAAGTCAACAAACAAGTAAATACTAACTTAACACATCAAAACTAACATCTAGTATCTCCCAATTTTTATATGACATAGATATATTTGTATGTGGTCACTGAAGTTAGTTTTCCCTCACACACTTTCATGTTACATTGATTTCTACAGTGGACGCAAAAATGTACACAACAACTTATATCCTTATAAACATCGTATGCATCAGAGTTTTTTGCAATCCTTTATTTCATGCAGAAAAAACGCATTAAAATCATCTTAGGGCAACTATACACCTGAATAGATTACTTGAGATCTACTAATTTCAATTTCTTGGTTCTAACCCTGAGTAGATTTTGTTGCATACACATAGGATTCGGTCAATGCATCCAATATATTTTAGTCATATAATAGATTAAAGAAAAAATACCGGCAAGATTTTCCAATTGATTCGAGCCCCACAGTTCCAATGTTGTGGCACCCATTGACTTCAAGATGTGTAAGTCCCTCACAACCAGTAGCAATTGCCTCCAAACCCTTTTCACTTATGAAATAACAATCACTTAAAGTCAAGTTCTTTAACTTCTTACATCCACTACCAATAGCGCGCAAACCCCTGAATGTTAGACAAAATAGAATTAGAAAAGAGACAAATGTTACTAACCAATATAAAAAAATTACAGAACGCATTATTAAATATCAGAAACATGTGATAAAAGATTATAAGTAATGACTGCTTGTGCTCCTAGAAAATTACAGTTCACACTTCCTTAAAGATCATATGAACAGAAAAGGTAAAAGAAACAAGGTAAGTATAATTGCTGAAATATAGCTTCCTCCATTTAAATTAACCAAACCTTGAGTGCATTCATGAAGTAAAATCTAAAGGAAGGAATTCGTCAAAAGCTTACCTATCAGTAAATTTTTGAAAACTATAAAGAGCCAACAATTCCAGAGACAAACAACTACTGCCTACACCCTTCAAGGCATCATCTGTAACATTGATACATTGCAGCTTTAGAACTTTCAAATGGGAACACCCTTCGGCCACAGCAAGAACCCCTTTATTGTGAATGTACTCAGAATCCAATGACAAGGTCCTGAGGGATCTGCAATGTTTTCCTACTGCTTCCATTGAGATGTCGGTTATTTTGGCACAAGCAGCCACACCAAGAGATTTTAATGATTTGCCCACACCTAAGGCTAATTCAACCAAACCCTTATCAGTCAAGCTTTCACAGAAACGCAGATTCAAGTCCTCAAGTTGCTTGCAACACCGCCCAACAGAAGCCAGACCTTGATCTCCAACATAACAACCCTATAGGACAATATCAACAATTGTAACTATACCAATGCATTATTTAGGGTGTAAAGGAAAATAATTCATGGATGGCGAAAGTGTTATCTTAATATCGAGGCTATAGAAGAAATAACAATGCTTAGGGTGCAAGAGAAAAACATGTCAAAGCACTAAAAATATGACCATCAACCGCGGTAAAACGTGTTGGAAGGCCGCAAGTAACTAACTATGTTGCATAAGTATGGTATATATCATCAAATTAATTAGTCCAGGAATAAAGTCGCAAGTTAACAAACCCATAAAATATACCTGCAAATCCAAGGCTTTCAGGCAACTACACTTCTGAGCTAGGGATATCAATCCCTCACCATAGACGTTAGAACACCAGATTAAGCTCAACTTCTCCAGCTTCGGAAAGCCTTTACCAAGAGCAGCCAACCCGGCATCTGATAAACAAATTGAATCAACATCGCTATCCTCAGAGCCACTATTTTCGGTCAGAAATCGCAGCTTAAGCGATGAAACCTTAGAATTATCTCTTGCCCGTCTCTTCCCCCCCTGCTCAAATCGAGGGAAAGAAATCAAACAAGGTGACATATAATAACCAATCAATTTTTTAATTCCCCCAACCCCAATCCCTTGGCTTTCGATCGAAAAGTAATTATTCTATCTGCTGCAAACAATTCAAACCCAGAGCCACAAAAAGAACGAAAGAGAAATTGATATAAGAATCGGGTGACTCACGAGCTGAACGGGGAGCGCAATCGACAGACGTTCGTCAATGTGGACATTTTTGACATTGGAGAAACGGCTAGCTAGCAGGCTGACGAATAGGTCAGGAGAACCGGTAGCTCCGATTCGGATAGTAGCTCGGCTGAAACGCTCGAGGCGGCGCCACCGCTTGCAGGCGAGGGAGCAGGCGTCGCGGCTGGATTTGGAGTCGAGACGGCGGAAGATCTCGACGATGAGCTCGTCGGGAAGGACGGTATTGATCCAATCATGGCCTCGCATATCAGTAGGAAGAAGAGAAATTAGAGAGATACTGTGAAAATGAAGAAGATCGCAAGCGAGCTTTGAAAATCGAAAGGGGATGAAGAAGATAGTAGAAGGAAGAAGAAAGAGAAAGAAGAATTGAAAGAGAAAGAGAGAGATTGGGGAAAACGGTGGGAGTCGCGGAGTCGGCGGTTAAGTGAGGTGGTTTGTATGAAAAGTGTGAGTTGCTTTACCAGCAATGCCCCTTACTTTTCTTCTTACTAACGTAACTGCCATTCGAAAACATTTTTCTTGGGTGCATTTGTTGTCCATTTTTTCAAATCCTAATCATTAAGTTCATCAATGATTCTCTCTAATGTCACTTGTCCCCAACTTACAAATTCACATTCACATTCACATTCACATTTTTTATATAATGATGATGATAATGAAATACTTCATTGAGGAATGAGGATTGAGATACAAAATGCAAGAAAGGAGAATGCATAGACATTTTTTAAAGGAGAAAATTTATTATTTGATTTTTGATTTATACAAAATTAATTAATTAATTATGGAATAATAAAAATATATACTTTATTCTATAAATATTTCAATTATCATTTATTTAAATTAATTTTAATGCTTTTTGTCTTTAAATAATTTATATTCAAAAGGTCACTCACGTATAAATTAAATTAAAGAGTCATTGTTATTTTGATTCTTATTATTTACACAAGTTTTTTTAGCTTCAATTTTTCATTATGGAGGAATTATGGCTTATGAGTTAATAGAGACCATGACGCATCTTTTAACATCGCCTGGAAGCTTATAGTCGGGTGAAGCGGTCCAATTGAAGCAAATTCATTGGCATTGGTTCCTTCCATCAAAGCTGAAAAGAGCATTTTCTTGGAATCTCATTCAGTCAAACGCTCTCTGTGAGCTGCCTGTGATACGGGAAAAGATAAATATAATTCTTGAATGGAGCTCCAAATCAATGAAAGTTATTTGAAGACTTTGAGTCATCTTCTAGTTTTGGTATCTAAGGGTTAGTTTGGGAAAAGAATTCGTCAAATTATAATCTTATCTTAGCCCAAAATTTAAATTAATCTTGTTTGTTACAAATTAGATTATAATATGATTATAATCTACAAAAATCTCATATCTTTAAAAACTCAATTACTATTGCACCCCTATTAATATACCTATAATTACCTATACTCCAATATATGGGTGTTCACGAGTTGGGTTTAGGGCGGGTTGGTTCGGACTCATTATTTTATTTGGTGAGTTGGGTTGGGTTGGGCTAAAGAAAATAATTGAGTCAACCCAAACCAAACAGTGGTGGGTTGGGTTAGCGGGTTGGTCCACACTATTTTTCTTTAATATATTTAATTTTTAAAAAAATTGGTCTCTCTTAAATTTTTATTCTTTAATTTAGTCCTTCAAAATTTATTTTTGATGGACTAAATTGAGAATAAAAATTTATGAATTGACTAAATTGTAAAAATAATATTATTTGTGATACTAAAATATAATTTTAACTAAATATTTTTTTTTTATTTTTTATTTTTGCGGGCTAGTGGGTTCGAAATCTTGAAACCCGCAGCCCAACCCAAATCATAGCGGGTTCAACTTTTTGAACCCACACCAACCCGCTAACCCAATTCAAACCAATACAAACTAGCAAGTTGGGTTGATTTTGGCGGGTTGACCAATCCACACCAACCTACTGAATACCTCTACTCCAATATATATTAAAAGAATGTCATTGGGTTAATGGATTTGTCAAGTTCCTAGGGTTTTGTTTGGTGGTGAAAGCTTAAGCTTGGGGACTCCTTGAGGGTTTGCGATTGGCCGTCGATTTGGGTGTGGATTTGATTGAAATTGAAAGCAACTCTGCAATTTTGGTCGGATATGTTCAGGGTCGGTTCTTGCCGGTGCTGGATCTCGTCGGTATTGTGAAGGAAATCATTGAGCTTTTGTTGATGTTTAGCGGGTGGAAGATTGCTCATTGCTGGAGAGAATCGAACCATTGTGTTGATTTTTTGGCGTCGATGGGTACGTCGTTGTCTCCGCAGCTGACAGTAGCTCGCTTGACGTCGCCGCCGGATGGAGTTCGCTTGCGCCTCCTTGGGGACACCATGGGTGTCGCACAGTTGAGAGAAGAGAGAGTTTAGGGTTGGTTTGTTTGGGTCTTTGCGTTCTTGCTTTGGCTTGTCGTTTTGTTTTTTTTTTCTTTCTTTGTCTGGGCTCTTTGAGCCCAGTAAACACAAAAAAAAAATACCTAAAGGGCATTTTAGTTATTTTATATCACCCTTCATTTATTTACACCTACAACAATATATCTTCATCGCATAACTTTTCACTAGGTGTGTACAAACATTTACCTGGCCCGGCCAACCCCGGCGGACCCATCCTCGCCCGAGGGTGTTTGAGCCGGGTCTGGGTCTAGTGTCTCTAGGCCCAGCCCACCCCGGGGTACATCCATTTTTCAAAAAAAAACAAATTTACTATACATATTTATATTTTATACTACTAAATATTTTTTTAATTGTAAGAAATACATATCTATTATTATTTTTATCAATTGTATATTAAAAGTATACATAAAATATATATTTAATCTTAATTAAATCAACGTTTTTTTTAACAATTAAGTCAACTTAAATGTCTTTATTAATAAAAAAATCATTAAATTGATCCAAAATTAATTGTTTCACCAATATATACAAGTGAAAATATATATAGAATGAATAAATAATTTAAGAAAAATAAAAAAAAATCATTGGCCCGGCCGGACCCGNAATTCAAAAAATAAATTCAACCAAAATATTTAAAAATTTGATTTTGAACAACTCGGTATGTTTTCAACTTTTGTTTTCTCTATTAGGGACTAATGTGTTAACTCGGTAAAAATTAGATGGCTCAAAAGTCAAATACTTTTGTCTAAAATTTATTTTGACAAAATCAAATAATTATAGTTGTAATATAGATAGAAAAGCAAATGGACAATGACTGTTATTTTAACCTAGGGACCAAATCGTCCACGATTTTAACATTACATGAACCAACAAACTTGTATTTTTTTAAGCGTATGATTTGTTCAGTCAATACAAAATGAAGTATCAAAAAGTAAGTGTCATCATAGAAAATTATTTGGGAAATATACGATAAATGTAATTATACTATGTATATTTATCAAATGGAATAATCTATCAAAATAATCTAGAAAATGTTCGAAATTGAAACTTCTAAAAAAAATCCGATTATTACAAATCTCAATGCAAAAAATCTTACCAAATAAAAATCTATTTTTCAAATTTTTTATCCAAACAACTCAAATTATTCACAAAAAGTCAAAAGTCAAAAACCAAAAAGTCATAATATTCTATTCCAATTTTATCCCTATATAATATATCAATTCACACACCCTTCTATTTATCAAATTCAATCATTACATACCTATTTAAATATTTCACACCCAAAAAATCTTTTTTTTTTTCAAAATGTAGTCCAAACACCATTTAGTATGATAAATTTAAAATTACAGATTACTTGTTACAAAAAAAAAGGGTAAATTACACAAAAGGGCCCTGTGGTTTAACCCATTTTCAGATAGGGTCCCTGTAGTTTAAAAAGTGTCAGATAGGGTCCCTGTGGTTTGCTCCGTTAACAAAAAGGGTCCTGAGGTATATTTTCGTCCAAAATTTGACGAAAATTTTGGCTAAAATACTATTTTAAGACCATAACTATTAATTTTTATGCCATAGGGTGAAATTTTTATTTTAAGACCATAAATTAATTTTCAGACGGATTGTTCCACACTTTTGGCGGCACTCCTTGGTCACTAACAAAACTCAAAAAATAGAACATGAATTAAACGACCCTGACCACCACCAACGACAATGATCATGGAGGAGCATGAGACTTGACCGACATCGACAGCCACAAATAGGGGTGTTCGTCGGGCTGTTTGGGCGGTTTGAAAGGATTTTTCAAACCAAACCAATGATTAAATTTCATTCATCAAACCAAACCAATAAAAAACGGTTTGGGCGGTTCGGTTTGAGCGGTTTGAAGGTAATTTATTGTTAATTTTGTCACTAATATACTAATAAAAAAATATACAGTTATTCTCATAACTTACTACAACACTAATAAGAAAATAAATATTATCCCTATATATAGTATAGAAGATTTTTTATAAATAATTAATTGAAATTAAAATTGTAGTTTACTAATATATATTTCTTCCTCTAACTTAATATCACAATAAGTTCTTCAAATATGGTATGTTTTATATTGTATAAACTAACACAATTTTATATAATAGTAAGATGTATAATCACTCATGGCGCATTATAATATGTTATATATAATGTAATAATATTCTCATTCTGTTATAAACAACAAAATGGTTTTCTACTTTTTTAGCAAAAATCATTAGTATATAACAACTTTTAACTTACAAATATATATATATATATATATATATATATATTTATATGAAGGTGCAAATATTTTCAAACATGTAAATATATTTTCAATGTTGAATATTGTATGTATGAGTAATAGAGTATGACAAGGCCAAAAAAAAAAAAAAAAGTATGAGTTACCTAATGAGAATATGAGGTATGTGTATATATATAAGTAAATAAGAGTTTTAGCGGTTTGGCGGTTTGGTTCGGTTTGTGCGACGTTCAAACCAAACCAAACCGCTCATCTATCGGTTTGGTTCGGTTTCACCTTCAGTTCGGTTTGGTTTGGTTTGGTTCGGTCGATCAGTTTGATTCGGTTTTGAACACCCCTAGCCACAAAGGAGCAATACGAGATGAGGTTTCACGATGTGCAACGGCGTTTTCGAACCGAGGCTTTGCTTCTTCGACGGTGAGGAATTTGGGTGTATGAGTTGGGTTAGGGAAAACAGATTCGGGTTATGGGTTTTTGGAAGAGAGAGAGAGACGTCGACGAAGGTGTGAAAGAGAGAGGCGACGAAGGTGAGAGAGAGAAAATAGAGAAGGGTGAAATTCATTTATTATTATGAAACTTTTCATTTTTTTGTGTCAAAGTCCTCTCATATAAATAGGGAGTCAAATGCATAAAAATTAATAGTTATGGTCTTAAAATAGTATTTTAGCCAAAGTTTTCGTCAAATTTTAGACGGAAATATACTTGAGGATCTTTTTTTGTTAACGGAGCACACCACAGGAACTCTGTCTGACAGTTTTCAAACCACATAGACCCTGTCTGAAAATAGGTCAAATCCACGAGATCTCTTGTGTAATTAAAAAAAAAAAATACGGAGTACTAACAAAACAAAAGCTTCGAAGTACGAAATAATCCCGTTTGAATAATAATAATAATAAAATCAGAATTTATTTTTACTGCCGTAGGAGCGCCAAAAGGCAATTTTGGAGGGAAGATAGCCGTCGCTGGATGACGCTGGAAAAAGACAGAAAAGTAGGAAAATGGAAAAAGTGTGAGATAACTTATAAGTAAATTTTACAAAAGCAGCGTTTACTTTAAATATTTTTGTAATTTGGTGGTGGAAAATTAAGAAATTTAATAATTTGTAATCATTCAGGAGGAGGGTGCATTATTCATGACGCTGACGATTCGTAACAAGAAGCACTGCACCATCTGCATTATTCACAAGTAACTGCAAAGGAAAAGGGAAAGCGACGAAATAACAGTAGAGAGAGAGAGAGTGGAAATTCATTGAAGGAGAGAGAAAGAGCCGATCACCATGTCGTTCTCGTTCTTCAAAATTTTGAGGCCTAAATCGCCGCAGGAAGTGGCCAAGTCTGTCAAGGACATTCTCATGGCTCTCGACACCAAAACTGTTGTTGAAGTTAAAGCCCTTGAGAAGGTCTTCTTCTGTCTCCTGATTTTCTTTTTCTTTTTTCAGCTCTTGCTTATGAATCATGATACATTTCTTGCGGCATTTAATTTCGTTCGTCAGTGCTTACGTGACATTTTGACATTGAATCACTTAAGTCGCATCTCCTTGATCCATATTCTGAAATGCTGTATCTGAGTTTATTTTTCAGCTGACTTCGCGGTAATACTGAAATTGTCAAATGAGTCTTGCTGAATTTATAGTTTAATGGAATAATAATGTGTGATTTGCTATGTAGTGTTTGCTGGTGACTATAAGAGTAGTTTTATTTGAGAGGCATTATTGGAAGAGTTATAATTTACAGAAAGAATTCTGGATGATCAACTTTCTCAAGATCATTAAGCGTTGTCCTAACGAGGTTGCTCTGATTTTAGCCTTATGTTAGAGAACCTGGGAAAAACAAACAGCATGCTCAACCTGAAACCGGAATTGTACATGCTAACAGCTTGTTTATGTCAGTTTAATCATCATAGAATAATGTCGGAGATGTAACTGTTTTGCTTCTCTCTTATGCATGCTTTTGATTGTTATTCCCTCTTGCAACTCTTGTTGTAGATAATATACAGGTATACAGATGTTAAACTGTTGTTCCATTATTGAGTTGCATTTTCCTTAATTTTGCTTAAAAGTTCATTTCATGCTTTGCCATAGGCTTTAGAGGAAGTTGAGAAGAATTTTGTGACAATGAGATGCATGCTTTCTGGAGATGGGGAGGCTGAACCAAATTTGGACCAGGCTTCACAGCTAGCAGAGGAACTTTGTAAAGGGGATGTCATTGCCCTTCTAATCCACAAGTTGCCTATACTAGGATGGGAAGTAAGATTTCGATTGCTAATAAGTATCAGAATGTGCAGTTTGGTTTAACTGGTTGATCATAATTGGTCTGTGAATTCTGATTCAGGCAAGAAAGGATTTAGTCCACTGCTGGTCCATATTGTTGAAACAAAAAGTTGACTCCAAGTATTGCTGTGTAGAATACATTGAACAACACTCTGAGTTACTAGACTTCCTTGTTGTCTGGTAGGGCTTTTATTGCTGACATCCTTTTCCTCTGTTACCTCTTTCAATTGGAGAATTTTCCTTCACTGGTTAATATAGTTGTCAAGTGAAGTCCTAAACTAGTCAAGTTGGAATGTATTAATACTTAGGAACCAACTGTATGGTATGGGACTTGAATCCCACATCTGTAGTGTAGGATTCTGGTATGGGTTTTATAGGGACTGTGCACTACCCGCCATTTTGAGTTAGTTTTTTGGGTGTGGTTCTCCCAAAAATTCCAATCAATTGGTATAAGAGTTTTCCACTTTGTCCTGGTTGCAATCATGCGACCTAGGCGGTAATGCTAGTATTACAATTTTAGCATATACATTGGGCTTTCTTACCTCACGAGGTAGTTTTTGGTGTGTGGTTCTCTAAAAGGCTATGAAAATGTTGCTCTATGCCAAATTGGAAGTAAAAAGGTTTCATTCTACATGAATAGTTATTCTCTCTAGCAATCAAACAAACATTATTTCACTTGCGACACTGCAGCTTATTATTCTCAGACATAAATTGACTTTTTTTAAAAAAAAAAAATCATAATCATCATATGCAAAAGTGACATTTTCTCTGGAAAAAAAAGAAAGAAAGAATTCTCTCTACCCATGTAAAAGGTTCTTCCTACTTAACAATGGCTTTAAGCGTCCTTAAATATTAATAATCACTCATAAACTGCCTTTATATTTTCTCCAAGCAGCTATGATAACAAAGAAATTGCCTTGAATTGTGGAATAATGTTGCGGGAATGCATCAAATATCCTACACTAGCAAAGTAAGATATTTTCAGATTGTCACCTTTTCATCTCTGTCATTTTTCACATTTTACATATCTCTCATGTCCATTGAAGGCCAAGATTGATCTTTCTGAAAATTCATGTGAAAGGAACTGCTTCACTAGTTTTCTATCACTGAATGTGATAAGCTGCAACAATAAGTTTTTTTTTTTTATCTATAGGAAGAAAATGAAGAGCATTTTTCTGGATTATAACATAAATTTTTTTGTGTTGGCATCGAGGTTTAATGAGGTACTCCATATGGCTGGTATTCTTGTTTAATTTGTGAGTATTAACTCAGTCATTGTGCCAGCATCCATTTTTGCATTTACATAGTCATTTGTGATTCACTTCTTAAATGATGCTTAAGTAACTGTAACATTTAAGTACTTTCTTGTGGCCAAGCTTGAGGATGATGAAATTCTTTCCGTTAGAACGTTGGATTCTGAAAATATATAAGGGAAATGCTATCAATAAAAGAGGGGGAATTTATTGCATGCAATATTAGTGACTTTTTAATGACTTGGTTAATTTAACAAGTGATTGTTAATTTGTATTGTGCGATATCTGTTCGTGTAATCTATCTAGAAGCAAGTCAGCTTCATTCACGATTCTAGTATTCTGTATTTTCAGATACATTTTGGAGTCGCCAAGCTTTGAGTTGTTCTTTAAATTTGTAGAGTTGTCAAATTTTGATGTTGCTTCGGATGCATTTTCTACGTTTAAGGTCAGATTTATATTCTGTTTCCCACTCCTCCTGCTTTATTTTATCCTATTAATCATACTTCCTCCTTTTTTCATTACTGATTTTAGACTTCCTTCTTCCACTCCTTTATACATATCTAAGTAATGTTTTGCAGGATCTGCTAACTAAACATGGAAAATTGGTCTCTGAATTTTTGGCAGCTCATTATACTGAGGTTTCCTTTCCCTTTGTCTTATTTCCTTTTGTTTTTTTTAATTGAAACATATCAAGGCCACACAAAATGCTATCTTAGTATTTACATATGTTGATGATTAAATACATTTTAGGAGCCGCATGGGAAACTTTTAATATTTTCGTTATAGTTAATATCTTTGAACATGTGCACGGTGATGACTTAGTTATTGGAATTTTTTTTTTGTTTTTTTCTTAAATCTCGCATGTTACTTTGACTTTTCTAACAATACTTCTTTTCATAAAGGCTTTTCTAACAGTACTTCATGTTGCAGTTCTTTAATCTCTATGAGAAACTGTTGACATCTCCTAATTATGTCACAAGGAGGCAGTCTTTAAAGGTTTGTTCTGGATACAATTTTCCATACGTTAGCCTTTTGATCTGTAGGATTATGAACAATTAAATTAACTTCATGTGGGGTTTAGATTCTATCGGAATTCCTTTTGGAGGCTTCAAATTCCCATATAATGAAGCTCTACATCCAAGAAGTTCGTCACCTGAAAGTCATGATGACTTTGTTGAAGGTATGATTCCTCTTCATCCTGTGCCATTGTGTGATATTGTACCTTTTCCCATGACAAATGAATATGATCCAATGGTGTACTTACGTTTTTGTGTGAAGTGCATGGCATGGTTTATTAATTGCATCTATAATACATAAGTTCATATTGTCTCCCTTTTTCAACCTTGTTATGTTGGTATTTGTATCACTACAAATTCAAGGGCGGCAATTAATCGCAAAAAAAAAAAAAA